>VBSM01003156.1:2755325-2780192 GCA_008086735.1 Cheirogaleus medius
TTTTTTTTTTTTGTTTTGTTTTGTTTTTTTAACTTATAAGGCAGGGAAACAGCAAACTCATCCAGCTTCTGGTCTCCTGTGAGGAAGGGAGGCACTTGTGGGACTTGGGAGAAATCGTGAATATATTTATTATTTTACTTTAGTTTATGGTCAAGCAGGGTTAGAGCTCCAAGGCATTGCTCCTATAATTTTTGGAGACTACTCGCATCAGAATCACCTGGGATACTTGTGCACAATATAGATGCCTTCTGTCATGGCAGATGTACTGTATTCAAATCTATGGAGGTGGGGTGCTCATATTCACATTTTAAACAAATTCCCTGGATCATTCTTATACACACTGAAGTTTGAGAGCTAGTGCTCTGGTGTAGGGGTTGGTCACTGTCAAGCATTTGCTTAGTTTGCCTGATGGAAATCTGTTCGCAGTCCGCCCACGCCTGCCACTCTAACATCTTGTCTTGTGACTCCCCACCTGCACCATTCTCTGCTTCTGCCAAATGGTGAACTTTCAAAGTCAACAATCATAGCATGTCTTGGCTAAGGGAGCCAAAGCTCATGCTTCTAAAACAGCCTCTTTTGGGGATCGGGTCATAGCTGACTAGGGTGGCATTATGTAAAACCCTTGACAAAATTCCCAACAGAGATATATAGGAAAACTTCAGAGAATTTCCTTCTGGTATAAGGCAGGAAGAAGGCAAGACTAGGAACCAGCTCCATCAGTGTCTGCTGAGGGATGGTAGGATGTGGAATGGGGCTTTGGATGTTTGAAATTAAAGAGATACCTTCAAAGATATTAGATCCCTTGTTAGGAAGTCCCATGAAGGTAAATCACCTCCCCCTGGGGAGTCCCCTCGGGAACCAATTAGGGCATGATGCTAGGGCAGTGGATATAAGAAGCACCACCAGCAAAGTCCAGTGCTAAATCGGGAGCTCAGGGAGAGAGAGAGGCTGGTCCCCTATTATCTTGGGCTGAGTCTGAAAAAAATCCCAGGAAGCTCTAGAGTCAGGGATATATTGCTTTGTCACAGTGGGTGGGGAGGACAGAGACTACTAGAAGTGAGAATAAGACACAGAGGTACTAGAAGTGACCCCATATCAACCAGCTTGCTATGGTCATGGACACATGCTGCATTGTTGTGTATTGAAAAGGAACAAAGACAAGGTAATTGAAGCCGAGAGAGGAAAAATGACTTGCCCGGGTTCACGCATATAATATGAGTGAACTAGAACCGAGGTGTCCTCTGGATTGGCAGGTCACAGGCAGGGAAAATACTAAACAAAAGAGGAGGGCACTAGCAAAGTGGAATTCAGGTTAGGATGGTTCACGCCCAGCTCATGGCTTCCAGATCTACTTTCTTTTCTTTGTTATTATCCCTACTGGGTCAGCTTGGTATTGGCCTGGGTGCTGGTGCATCAGGAGCTCAGACACTATCAAAGCCCTTCTTTACAGCCTTGTTCTAGAACTCTCCTAAGGACTCCCAGATCCATTAACCCAGTTTCCTTCAACAGCACTCAGACATCACTAGACTGTAGAAATATTTCTGCTTCCTCTGTTTCAAATTTGGATGCTGTTTTTTTTGTTGTTGTTTTTTTAATCAAACTACTGCATTCATTAGGGACTTTCAGAACAACCAAACCATGCTTATAGAGCTTTGTTAGGTGGCTAAAGGGGCTCATGTTTGCTCTTTTGATTCCAAGGTTAATGCTAGTGTGTGTGTGTGTGTTTATGTGCACCCTTAATAAGCCAGCCAACTCTAATTAGGATAACAGCTGTTTGTTAAACATGCATGTTGTTAGACTGAGAATAGAAATATTCCTACAAGCAGAGCCCATTGCTGATTGCTAATGGATTTTTTTTGGGCTCATACTCTTTTGTTGATGGAATATAAATTTTCCTTCCTTAAAACGTTCATTTAAAAATTTAAATAGCCACTTTCTGTATGGGGAGTGCTTTTAGAGTTCCAATGCGCTCTTGCATCTGTTTTAACCTATGCATTAACCTTATCTCACAAGCAGGACAGATATTATGGTTCCTTTTTGGCAGAGGAGGAAATTGAGGTTCAGAGAGGTTAAGTGCCTTGTGTAGAATCAAACAGCTAATTGGGGACAGAGTTGCAAATACAAGAGCTGACTTGTAAGTCAGGGAGCCACTTGCTCTCTGTTCTTTCTGTGATGGAAGCATTCATCACTTTTTATCTTATATCATGGTGAGCTCTGTATTGTCTATACCTACCTTAGGCTACAAAGTTTGTTGAAGTCGAGTACTTAAGTGTCAGACACTGCGTGTAAAGCTTTGTTACTTGAAATCACTTGAACTTCTCTTGAGGGGTCCTCTCATCTGGCTCTTGTCTGAACCCTCCCAGGTGAACTGCTGCGTGGATGGCTGCGAGGAATTACACCCCAGTGACCGAATTCTTCCTTATTGCGTTCACTGAGCATCCTGAGTGGGGGCTTCCTCTCTTCCTGGTATTTTTGAGTTTCTATCTTGCCACTCTGCTGGGGAACGCAGGGATGATTGTCCTGATCCGCAAAGACCGCCGGCTCCACACCCCGATGTACTTCTTCCTCAGCCACCTCTCCTTGGTGGACATCTGCTACTCCTCTGCCATTGTCCCCCAGATGCTGGCTGTGCTGTGGGAACACGGCACTCTCATCTCCCGAGCGCGCTGCGCAGCTCAGTTCTTCCTCTTCACCTTCTTCGCTTCCATCGACTGCTACCTCCTGGCGATCATGGCGTACGACCGCTACGTGGCCGTGTGCCAGCCCCTGCTCTATGTCACCATCATGACGGAGAAGGCCCGCTTGGGCTTAGTAGTGGGGGCTTATGTTGCTGGCTTTTCCAGTGCCTTTGTTCGAACGGTCACGGCCTTCACTCTCTCCTTTTGTGGAAACAATGAGATCAACTTCATCTTCTGCGACCTCCCGCCTCTGCTGAAACTCACCTGTGGGGACAGCTTCACCCAAGAGGTGGTGATTATCGTGTTTGCCATTTTTGTCATGCCTGCTTGTATCTTGGTGATCTTGGTGTCCTACCTGTTCATCATTGTGGCCGTCATGCAGATCCGCTCAGCTGGAGGCCGGGCCAAGACCTTCTCCACCTGCGCCTCCCACCTCACTGCCGTCGCTCTCTTCTTTGGCACCCTCATCTTCATGTACCTGCGCGATAACTCGGGCCAGTCCTCGGAGGGGGACAGAGTGGTGTCTGTGCTCTATACAGTGGTGACCCCAATGCTGAATCCCCTCATCTACAGCCTGAGGAATAAGGAGGTAAAGCAGGCCGTCGTGAAATCCCTGGGCAGACCAAGGGCTTCTGGGAGGCCTTAGATATATCCTTGCAAAATAGGTCATTCCTCAGTGTCTCTATCCTTTCTGTCTTTCCTCAAATATCACCTTCTTGGGGAGGCTTTCCTGGACAACTCTGCTTAAAATCGCACCCAAACTCTCCACCCCTCCTTCCTGATGTATTATTCTCTGTAATGCTTGTCACCATCTGACATACTAGATGTTCTGTGTGTTCGATATTGTCTAATCCTGACAGCTAGAAAGTAAACAACATGACAGCAAGCATTTTATCCGTGAGCTTCATTTCTGTATGCCCAGTGCCTAGCAAAGCACCTAGCACACGAGAGACACTCAATATTAACATTTTTTGAATAAATGAATGAATCTACCTTTAAATTTCAACCTCTTCAGGTCTCAGTTTTCTTATCTTCCAAGTGCATTTACCTACTGTATAGAACTATAGTTTTGAAGATCCAAGGCACGGATGGACAGGAATCATGTCTGTCTTATTCAGTTGTGTCTGCTGAACCCAACACATTGGCTGGCACAACAAATACTTGGTAAGTAAAGCAAAAATACCAGGAAAATTAATTATGAAGCTATCTGCAAATGCAACTGCTGTTTTGAGCCAAAGGGATTTTCCAAAGCTCATCATTTATTCTTTTTATTTGTTTGCCTTCTTGTTCTTTCTGTGGGTTTTAAATAACATTTAATAATAAGAAAAATTATGGAAATAATAATAATAGCAACTAACATTTATTAGGCCTTATTACCTTCCAGGAATTACCAGAATTTTGCTATAGGAATTGATTTAATTTGCTGGACATCCCAATGAAGCATGTTCTATTATTATCTCTGCTATGTAGGTAGATGAGGCACTTCGGGTTTAGAGAGATTGAGTGATTGTCTCAAGGTGAGCAAGCAAGTGGTCGCGTGGGGCTTCTACTTTGAGGTCTGAGCACTTATCTGCCACACACACTGTCTCTACCTGTCACCTACCACCTCCTGCATATAAGCACTCAACCTGGAATTTATTGTTATTGCACTTTTCTTTCGCCTTTTATCCGGTGAAGAAAAGGCAAAAATTCAATCTGTGAAAGTAGATGGCAGTCGGCAACATTCATTTTATAGCCCCTGTGTGCTAGTGTTGTATAGTGTGTGTGTGTAGTTGTGCATGAGAAAGTGAAGTGTGCAGATTAAATAAACAGCAACTTCTGAACTCTAGAAACTTTCATGTTAAGAAGATATGATAAATATTTTAGAAAAGAATTGGCTGGGCATGTTTAGACAAAGATATAGGAAAAAAATGGTACTGGTGTCCAAGAGATTTGGGTTCACACATCAGCTTTTGTTCGTATCTTTGCAGAAATCACTTTAAAAACTACGGAACAGGGCAAAATAACCTCACAGAGTGCATCTTGGGGGCCGTTTTTCAAATATTAACTGCCATGAAAATGTTCCCCTAACACATCAGCTTCTGGGGTGGATGTTAGACATATTTGTGTTGTAAAAAGAACTCAGCATTTGTCACCAAAATTATCCAGTCTGTGACTTCTTTGCAATACATCTTCAGATTAATTAGTGCCTTTCAGCCTACTTCTGATCTGTGAAATAATACTTACTGAGTACTTACTCTGGGCCATGCTTCACATGAATCTCATTTGCTCTGACAATAACTTGGGACATTTGGAGAATGGGAAGGCATTTGCTAAGTTTTCTAAACATTAACTGGTTATTACGGTTATCGTCCAGGCTCCACAGCCTGGTGAGTAGTGACAGACAGAGGAACCCATAGCTTCTCTGTGGGCCTCTTCATTTCAGAACTATCTGGAATAATCCCTCTTGGTCCAGATTAGCTTTAAATCTGGATGCTTCCAGAAGTGGAGAGTTCACTAATAAGTTTTTAACTTAACTCTTAAGCTAATGCACACTTACCACATGCTAGCTACTATGCTAAAAGCTTTACATGAATCATTTATTTTAGTCCTAACAACTTTAATGGAATGTAATTATTATTGACCCCATTTAGCAAAAGAAAAAAACACAAAAACAAAACCAAGACCCAAACAGATTATGTGACTTGCTCAAATTATTTAGCAAGAAAGTGGCAGATCAGGGTGGGTCTGACCTCAGATTTCTCTTGCTCCAGAGTGCATACCCTTAACTGATATCTGCCCTTATGCACACTTTCTTCTCCTTCTCCCAGGCCTCAATTCTTTATTAAAAAGAGATTTTTGTAAATGTTTTTATTCTTTTTAAAAAATTTCAATAGATTTAGGGGGTACAAGTTGAATTCTGTTACATGTATATATCATATAGTGGTGAAGTCTGGCATTTTAGTGTACCCATCACCTGAATAGTGTACATTGTACCCAATAGGTAATTTTCCATCCCTTACCCCTTCCCACTCTCCCTTCTTTTGAGACACCGACATCCATCATACCACTCCGTGTGCCCTTGCACAGCCATAGCTTAGTTCCTGCTTATGAGCGAGAACATGGGGCCTTTATTTTTCTATTTCTGAATCACTTAGAATAATGGCCTCTAGTTCCATCCATGTTGCGGCAAAAGATATAATTTCATTCTTTCTCATGGCTGAGCAGAACTCCATGGCATACAGATACCACATTTTCCTTACCCGCTTCTCAGTTGATGGGCATGGATTCCACATCTTTGTGATTGTGAATTGTGCTGTGATAAACATACAAATGCAGGTACCTTTTTGACATAATGATGTATTTTCCTTTGGGTAGATACCCACTAGCGGGATTGCAGGATCAAAGGGTAGATCTACTTTTAGTTCTTTGAGGAATCTCCATGCTCTTTTCCTTAGAGGTTGTAGTAATTCACATTCCCACCAACAGTATATGTATAAGCATTCCCTTTTCACCACAATCATACCAGGTCCCAATTCTTGGCTGCACTTTGCTTCAGAGGTGTCTGGGTGTCAGTTGCATTCTTAGTCTCAATGTTTTTAGGCATGGGCTGAGATGGGTCATCTTATGGACTGACATAAATGTGAAGTTCATGCAACTCACTTTGACCCTCATGAAGGTCAATGAGGAGAATTTGGGGGAATTTACAGCTCCCTCAAAAGGAGCAGGATTGGCTCACATGAATTACTGTCTTCCAAAGCCATTCCAGAATGCCTCTTGGGCCAAGATTTGCTCCAATGAATAGCTAATCAGTATAGTGCTTCCAAGAAGACACCAAGGTTCCCTTCAGGTCTTCTTTTTCAATCTTAAGTGATCACCTAAAGGAATTCAAGATTCCAAACACTGATCATTGTTATTTATTACTATTTAATAGTATTGAAAATATTGAATTGTAAGTTACATATGTATATATATAATTTCTTATCTTTTTTATATCTACCTATTATCCTGAGATATTACTCAGAGGATATGTCTGAAATCCCTTCTAATTTGCTAAGACCTTAAAAAAATAGATGTATTGGGGTTTGACATGCAATAATCTATACATATTTAAAGTGTAGCATTTGATAGATTTTGATGTGAATACACTCATGAAACCATCACCACCATCAAGATAAGGAACATGCACATCACCCCCTAAGTTTCATTACCCCACTATACTTTCTCCTACCTCCACCTCCACACCCCCAGGTAACCACTGGTCTACTTTTTATCATCATACATTAGTTTGCATTTCTTAGAATTTCATATATATTTTATGTAAATGTAAATCATGTCTGACTTCTTTCACTTAGTATAATTATTTTGAGAATCATTAACATTGTGTATATTAATAATCCATTCCTTATTATTGCTGAGTATTGCTACTACATTTGTTTATTCATTCATATGTTTATTGGCATTTGAGTTGTTTCCAGTTTTTGGCTATTATAAACAAAGCTGCTATAAACATTCATGAAAAACCTTTGTATGGATATATACTCTCAGTTCTCTTAGGTAATACCTAAGGGTGGAGTGGTTGGGTCATACAGTAGACATGTTTAACATTTTAGGAAACTGCCAAACTGTTTTCCACAGTGGTTGTATCACTCCACATTCCCACCAACAGTGCCAACAGTGCATGAGAGTTCCAGTTCCTCCAAATACTTGCCAACACTTGGCATGGCCAATGTTTTTTTTTTAAATTATGGTAAAAACAGATGACTAGAGATTTTTGCCCTCTTCAAATTTTAAGAGTTAAGTATGGTATAGTTAACTATAAGCACAATGCTCTAGAGAAGATCTCTAGAATTTAATCATCTTGCATAAATGAAACTTTATATCCATTGAACAACTCCTGGTTTCCCCCTCCCCCATCCCCTAGCAACCACCATTCTGTCTGCTTCTATGAGTTTGACTATTTTAGGTACCTCATATAAACAGAATCATGCTGTATTTGTCCTCCTGTGCTTATTTCACTTAGCATAATGTTCTCAAGGTTCTTCTATGTGGTTGCATATGGCAGGGTTTCCTTCATTTTTAAGGTTGAATAATATTGCATTGTATGTATATACCATTGTGCCTTGGTATCCACAGGGGATTTGTACCAGGACTTCCCGTGGATACCAAAATCTGTGGATGCTCAAATCCCTGATATAAAATGATGTGGCATTTGCATGTAAAGTATGCACAGCCTCCCATAACTTTGTCATATCTAGATTTTAAAAAATTTAAAAATTTTAATTATTATGGGTATATAATAGTTGTATATATTTATAGATTACATGTGATGTTGGTTAGAGGCATACAATGAATAATAATCAAATCAGTGTAATTGGGCTATCCATCACCTCAAGGATTTATCATTTCTTTGTGTTAGGAACATTCCAATTCCACTCTTTCAGTTATTTTAAAGTAAACCCTAACTTATTGTTGACCATAGTCACTTTGTTGTGCTATCAAATACTGTTCATTCTATATAATTATCTAACTATATTTTTGCACCCATTAACCATCCCCACGTTGTCCTCCCCATCCCCTGCTTCCCTTCCCAGCCCCTGGTGACCACCATTCTACTCTGTCTCCATGAGAGCAATTGTTTTAATATTAGCTCCCACATATGAGTGAGATCGTGTGAGATCTGTCTTTCTGTGCTTGGCTTTTTTCACTTAACATAATGTTCTTCACTTGCTTCCATGTTGTTGCAAATAAAAGGATTTCATTCACTTTTATGGCTAAATAATATTCCATTGTGTGTATGTCCTACATTTTCTTTATCCAATCATCCATTGGTGGATACTTAGTTTGACTCCATGTTATCTATAAATAACAGTTTTATTTCTTCTTTTCTAGTTTGACTAGCTTTATTTCTTTTTCTCACATTATTGCACTGGATAGAACCTGCAATACAATGCTGAATCATATAACTTCCTGTACTGTTCTTGATTTCAGAGAAAACTTTCAGTTTTTCACCATACTTTACATAGATTTTTCATAGATGTTCTTTATCAGGTTGAGCTCCCTTTGATTCCTGGTTTGTTGAGAGGTTTTTTTTTTAAATCAGGAATGGATTTTGGATTTTGTCAAAAGATTTTCTGCATCTACTGAGATATCATGTAGTTTTTTGTTTGTTTGTTTATTAATATGATGAGTAACACTATTTGCTTGGGGACTGTTAAACCATTCTCATGTTTCTGGGATAAACTACCGTAGGTCACAAGGTATTATTCTTTTTATTATCAAAGTAAGTAGAAGATAGTCCTGATCACTTTTGGGTGGTTAAAAATGTCACAGATGGTATTGCCTAAATCTGTATGCCAATTTTAAAAGAGGTTTGTAGTTCTGAGTCATTTAAAATCCTCTGTTAAAAGGAGAATATATATAGAGGGACATATGCAAGTGGAAGAAAGAGAAATTTGAGATTTTTTTCATGTTCTGAAAAATATGTTCTGAAGGAGGTAGTTTCATTTTCATTTCAATGCTGAGGATGTAGGACTGCTTGAGAGACAGCTAGGAATGATCGCTGCATGGGCCAGATGTACGATTTCAGGAGCAATGGTTTGGCCCTTGTGGTATTTGAGACAGCTGCTCCCTCCTTTTTCTTGGAAAAATTTTCACATTCTTCCTTTGTCTTCTTGGATACTACTTTATTCTGTTTCTTAAATATTAGAGTCTCCCAGGGCTTCAACATAGACCTTATTCCCTCTCTGTAGTCACTCCTTATGTAATTTTATCCAGTGCCATGACTTTAAATTCTTATTTTATTTAGATAAAATAAAATTCTTTACCATAGCCTCCACCTGGATGGGATCCTAACTACCTCTGTGACTGTATCTACCTCCCCTCTCCCCACTCACTCTGCGCTAGTCCTATCCACATACCATCCCTTGAAAGTGCCAAACCTATTCTCACAAAAGAATCTTTCAACCTGCTCTTCCCTTTTCCTGGAATGTGTCCCTAGATCTTTGCATGGGTCAATCTCTTATTTTATCCAGTTCTCTGCCCAAATACCCAAGAGATTCCTTTCCCAACTCCTGAACCTCCTTACCTAAATGATCCACTCCACCTTGTATCATTGTCTGTCCCCATCCCTGCTTTCCTTCTCACGATAATCCTTACTACCTTGTATTATGTCAACCATGTATTTACTTATATGTTCCTTGTCTGTCTTATGCACCATGAAGTGAGAGCCAATGACATTGACTTTTCACTAGGTACTAAAAAAAATTTAGTGAATAAATAAGTGAATATCTGCTGACCCTTTATACATTAGGTTTTACAAGTCATTTCTACCCAATGTATAGATGTTTTCGGTCTTTCTAGGCACTCCTCTTGCATTCGTGTTAGCTATGACTAGATGGCAGGGGCTTCTGTTAATTTATTCATAAAACCACAAATTGGCTTTTCTCAGATACGGCTAACACAAAAGAACGAGAATAGCATAAAACTCAGTTGACTGAACTTTGCACAAAATCTTTATGCTTTCTTAATCTAATAATGTTAATTATTGACCAAACATTGACTTTGCTTATCAAGGCTTAAAAATCATGTAAAATTATTTTTAAGTCATTTCCTCTCTTTAATTTGAGGTCATGGACTATAAATTATTCATCCTTTTAGTGCCAGAGCTAGACTCACAGCCTAGTAAATATTAATAGAAGTTTCTCAATAGATGTTTGAGGAAAAAGACAAATTGGAGAATAATTCAGGGAAATAAAAACATCTAGGTATATATTTATGCACTTCCTTTGTGAAGACTTGTTATTATCTTTATAAAAGTTTGTGACTGTTTATTTTCTTAACCAGTTGTCTTCTGTGTCCCAACCCTCATCCTAAATCACTTTCTCAGGCAAACTCCCACTTCGCATACAAGTCTATTTCTGGCCAACTCAACCTTCCTGTTTCTCACTGCAGATGGAGCTATACCTTCCAGCCTCCTGTGGAACCCTTAAGCCAGAGGCAAGAGAGGGCCAGGATGGGTCTACAGGAATGGGGACCAATTTAAACCAATGGCCTGGGTGTAACCATGATGGTTCTTACCCTCTCAAATATGGGCTAGATGTAACCATAATAAAGGGGAGAAAGTTACAGATTCACCCAATTGATGTTTATGTAACTGGGAAGATTCTGCTACCATGTTAACCATGATGGTTTAATAGGCAAGGCTGTTTATTTTCCTTAAAATTAAAAAAAAAGCTTCTTACCCCTCCCTATAATGACAGTCATTGTAAACTGTTAAGGCAATACAGGATGTAATATGAATCACTCTATCCCACGACCCAAACAAAAGCTCCATTCTGGTTATATAAATATATTGCTGTGTAACAAACCACTCCAAACTGTAGGGACTTAAAATGATAACAATTGGCTTATTGTTGTCCCTCAGGTTCAAGAGGTTGACTGGGCTCAGTGAGGCAGTTTTCACTTCGAGTATCATGTGTTTGCAGTCAGGGCTGAGGCTGGAATCACCTGCAAGCTCACTCACTCATGTGTTGAGTGACTGGCTAAGGAGACTCAAAGACTTGTAGGCTGGAACAGCTGGGGCTCCTTGGCATCTCTCTCTAATTCTATGTGGTCTCTTCAGCATGGTGGCTTCAGGGTAGTCAGACTTCTTCCATGGCAACACAGGCTTCCAGAGGTGCTTGCTGAGAGACAGAGAGAGAGAGAGAGAGAGAGAGAGAGAGAAATGAGGGCCCTCTTCTGGGTTGTAGATTGCCAATTTCTTGTTGTACCCTCACATGGCAGAAATAGGTAGAGAGCTCTCTGAGGTCTCTTATATAAGAGCACTAATAATTTGTGAGGGATCCACTCTCATGACCTACCTCATCTGGCAAAGGCCCCACCTCTTACCACCAATACATTGGGGGTTAGGATTTCAACATGTGAATTTGTGGGCGTGGGGGGCACAAACATCAGTCCACAACAAAGATGAATACATCTTTGAATACATCTTTGGCTCTTCTAAGACAGTCCCAGAAATCATACAACAAAACTTTTGGGGTACTCTATTAGTAAAGCAGCCCCCAAGGCTGGGTTCAAGGGGGAAGGACATAGACTCCACCTCTTGATGGGAAAGTGACAGAGTTCTTCAAGAGCATGTGGCATGAAAATTATTGTGGCCATTTTTGGGAAATATAATCTGCCACAACCACTTAATAGTTTGTTGACTCTCAGGCATCTCTTTTCGCATATTCTATTTTATATAATTTTTTTCTAATACATGCTATTATAAAACTTTCTTTGTTCATATTAGAACAACTGCTATATTACAGAAAAAGAAACCGGAGATTAGTAACATGGCTTGCCGCACAGTGAGTTAGCTGCAGAGTTGGGCCAGACTCCAGGTCTCTTGATTATAAATCTAGGATTCTTTCTCTTGCTCCATGTGGAATAATGAAAGCAGAGCTTTGTGATGTTCCACGTTGGAGCTATGGGTGGAGCAGGGTGGACTTTGAGTTACTTGGGGAAGGCAGGAGTATTAAGAGGCTTGTTTGGTAGTGCACACAAAAGCAGGTGGGTTTTACATTCATAATGAAAACACAAATGAAGCATATGAGTTTGAGATACCATGGAGGAACGCAGGTGGCTGATTATACATTTCCTCTTAAAGAGACTGGATGATTCTAAGTTTAGAGAAGAGTGGAAGTCAGCTTAGACTGGGGACAAATAAAACCTAGTTTGGCAGGGCAGGTAGATTCAAGTTGGAAGCCAGGAGAGTGAGCAGTTAAAAAAAAAGTAACATTTTGAGTGTCTATATTCGGCACTATGGTGGTTGTTTAATATATGTGTTCATTTAGCCTCAAATAGCTTTGGGATGTTGGGATTATTATTCCCATTTACAACTGAGGAAGATGAGTTTCAATCCTTAGATAACTTCCTTTAGATCACACAAGGGGATCACAATTTGTGGAAAAGCCAAGATTTAGGATCAGATCTTTTTTCTATACTACACTACAATTATTAGAGAAATTAATTGAATAACTAGTGATAGCTTGCTCCCAAACTGGAAATAATTAAAGAGGATTTGAAAAGGGAAAAAGAACACTTTCCTGGGTAGCTACAGATTATTTTATAAGGCAAACGTCTGAAAGACTTTCTCCGTCAACGAGAA
The DNA here is from genome assembly GCA_008086735.1 of Cheirogaleus medius. Classification (NCBI taxonomy): domain Eukaryota; kingdom Metazoa; phylum Chordata; class Mammalia; order Primates; family Cheirogaleidae; genus Cheirogaleus; species Cheirogaleus medius. The sequence goes on from VBSM01003156.1 coordinate 2,768,133, forward strand.
GGCATCCAGATTCACAAAATCTCAGAGCTGTTGGGAAACTCAGAGCTCACATGCATCAGTGATTCTTTAGCACATCAGGGTCACCAAGTCATCAACACACAAGTGCGTGATTCCTTCATTGGCAAGGCTGGGTTAGTGGATCCAGTGTGGGGTTGGAGAGGAAAGCAGTTAAAACTGGTTGGTAGCCTTTTTGTTCAGCCTCAGGGAAGCCTGAGGGTTTGAACCTAGGTTAAATCCCCCTTGCAACTAATCTCTATAATTGATGACTAACCTATATGTGTAGCTGCACCGAAAATGAGTACTAGTCACACATCCCTGAAGGGGCTTAGCCTAAGGAACCCCAGAGCTGAAGTTTCCCTAATGGAAGTGGCCCATGTCCACTCAGCACTCTCTCTTGACACTCCCGTTCTAAGTGTGGAAGGATTCGGATATTTAAAGGCGCGCCTGGGAGTCATGAGCCCTCACTGTACTGTCACCATGCGTGCTGTGTGGCAATTGATTCTGGGTATATTTCATGACTTTTATTGCCAAGGCCTCTGCAGCTGGTCAAGCAGAGAAGGCACTGCAGGTGTGAATTTTGGAAGTTTCTCCAAGTAATTCTGATGTACAACCCTAGTTGGAAACGACTGTTCTAGACCAATAGCCTCATTTTGTAGATGAGAAAATAGGCCCAGAAAAGTGAGCTGACATGCCCAAAGTCTTCATCGCTGCCTGCGGACAGAGTCAGGACGATAACTGATACCTTGCACAAATGTGCTCTGTGGTTTTCTGTTGAAAAAGAGGAAGTCACCTGGAGTCATGTTTCCCAAAATATATTCTGTACAACAGAGTCCCATGAACCACTTTGTGACAAATCAGGTTCTGTATGATTGAATAAGTTTAGTTTTGAGAAATGCTACATAGCATATTACCCTCTTAGAGATTTACACAATATTGAAAACTCTGAGAAGTTGTCTAGTTAATAGATTTTGCTTCATTTAACTCAGAGTTTCCTTAAGTTATTTGAATATTGGAATCTTCCTTTTTACAATCATTGAACATCTCACTGAATAGTACGTAGGCAAAACAAACTTTGAGAAAAGTGGACCTAAAGAAATACAGATTGAATAAAGGATTAGAAATAACTGTCCTCAAAGCTGCAAAAGCTAGACTGCAAGCACCTAGCATGCACCTATATGCACCTGTTATTGTCTAAATTATAAACAATTTGTACCAAAGTTTGTAGTAACATAGATTTTAATTAAGATGCATATTATTTTATAATTAATTTTATTTTTATTTTTTACTGATACATAATAGATGTAAATATTTTGGGGAGGCACATGTCATATTTTTGATACATTCATATAATGTGTAATGGTTAAATTAGGGTAATTGGGATATCCATTACCTCAAACATTTATTTTTTCTTTATGCTTGGAACATTTGAATTATTCTCTTCTAGCAATTTTGAACTGTATAATAGACTGTTTTTACTATGGTCACCATACTGATTTATCAAACACTAGGTCTTACTTCTTCTAAAAAACTGTATTTTTGTACCCATTAGTCAACCTCTCTTCAACTCTCCCTCCTCTCTACCCTTTCTGGCCTCTGGTAATCACCAATCTACTCTCTAAGGATGTGCATTATTGTTGTGACTTACTTTGAGGTTAAGGGGTCTTGTTTCCAAGACCAGAGCTGGAAAAGCCCCAACCCCTCAGAGGTTGGAATAAGAGGCAAATACCTGCAAGTTCATCAAAAGCTGAACCATCACAACTATGCCACAAACTCTGGGTTGAATCATCTACCTAGTCATGCCAATGCCCAGGGCATCAAAGGGAAGAACTTTTTCTATTGATGAGCTTCCTCAGGGCACCTTTCATGTCCTTGTTCCTCAGGGTGTAGATGAAGGGGTTCATCATGGGTGTCACCACAGTAAATAGTACTGCACCAATCTTATCCGTGTCCTCAGGGTGAGTAGATGAGGGGAAAAAGTAAACTCCGACAATGGTCCCGTAGAAGAGTAATACAACCATCAGGTGAGAGCTGCAGGTGGAGAAGGCTTTCTTCTTTCCCTCTGCGGATGAGATTCTCAGGACAGCTCTGATGATGCAGACATAGGAAAACAAGATGAGGGCAAAGGGGAAGGTGATAACTGATAAGCCCACAACAAATAACACAAGCTCATTGATCATTGTGTCTGAGCAGGACAGTTTCAGCAGAGGGGCCAAGTCGCAGAAGAAATGAGGGAGAGTGTTGCTGTCACAGAATAGCAGTGGAACGAGCAGAAGGGTGTGTGTCAGAGCAATAAGGTTACTGAGGACCCACGGGAGGACTGTGAGCAAAATGCAGAGCCTGGGCTGCATGATGGTCGTATAGCTCAGAGGGTGGCAGATGGCCACAAAGCGGTCGTAGGCCATGGCTCCCAGGAGGAAATTGTCGATGACGACAAACACGATAGAAAAGTACATCTGTGTGATGCAGCTCGCATAGGAGATGGATTGACTGTTGGTCTGAATATTTATCAGCATTTTGGGGACTGAGTTGGAAATGGAGGAAATATCGGCAAAAGATAGATTGGTGAGGAAGAGATACATGGGGGTGTGAAGGGACGTGTCCAAGCTGATGGCCAGAACGATGAGCCCGTTCCCAACCACAGTGACCAGGTACATGCACAGGAAAAGCACGAAGAGGAGATTCTGCTGCTCAGCCTGGTTGGAGAGTCCCAGGAGGATGAATTCAGAGATGGTGGTTTGGTTTCCTTGATGCATATTTCCACTGAGCTGAGGAAAGGAACACAAGGTCTTCAGATTCCCACGGAAAACTCAATATGGTGTCATTTGGCTGCAGCCACTGCAGTGGGGCACTTCCTCTAGGCTAAAGGGTAATGAAGTTCTCTCTACTTATTATTATTAGTTCTTTTTAGAGATAAGGTCTCACTGTGTCACCCAGGTCAGAGTGCAGTGATGCAATCACAGCTCACTGCAGCCTCAAACTTCTGGGCTCAAGTGATCCCCCTGCCTCAGCCTCCCAAGTAGCTAGGATTACAGGCATGTGCCACCAGACCCAGCTAATTTTTAAAATTTTTTGTAGAGATGGGGTCTTGCTTTTTAGGCTAGCCATGAACTCCTGAGCTCAAGCAATCCTCCTGCCTTGATCTCCCAAAGTGCTAGGATTACAGGCATGAGCCACTGCACCCAGCCTTGCTTCTATTACACTTATTAAGTAGAAGGGCTACTTAGTAAAGAAGATCTCAGCAGTGCAGAGACATGGGAAATGCCTTAGAAAGAAAAGACAGAAATGTGATAGATATTTCTCAATGAACATGTTTTAAACTCCAACAGGGCTCTGACTGATTTTTCCAGTTAGATCCAAATGTGGTTTAAATCCCCCAAACTGAGGATCATAGATGAGGTGTACCCTATATTCTAAAGGTGCTAGACACCCCTGCAGGACTTACTTAAAAATGAACAAACTGCTCTCAAAACCTTCTCTACTGTTCACCATCATTCTTATCTAAGAAGATAGAAACTTAAAAGTCATTGAAGTGAAGAGTTTGGGAGAGTAAAAAGAACAGACAGGAATTCTTATGGCAGTATACCTTCATGTGGATACTCCTTCCCGCTGAAGTACTCCAGAAGAACTGATCTTGGAGAAGGAGTACAAGAAGGAATGGCCAGAATTTTATTTGATTTGTGGCTAGATGTTAGGTGAACCAAGGAAATTTAGGGTACACATATGAACCTAAAGGTTTGTGTTTGCCTCTCACTTCTAAACCTGGGGGCTCACTGGATGGGAGAAGTGGGGGAAAAGACAGTGGTCAATAGGGCAATCCTGCATTCTCACCCATGGCACGACACAAATATGTGAATTTTCTACAGGCCAGGTGGGTGCTGCTGGAAGGGGGTCATTGGACTCAAGCCACCTTGCGGGCCCTCCAACCAGGGAACAGCCTGCGGGGGTAGAGGAGGCTGCAGCAATAAGAGACCATGGGTGGCTGTCTTATGAAAGACATATCTTAAAGAGATCAGGGAGAAAATTCATTGCCTGTGACATGGATCTGCATAATGGAGCAGTCCCTAAAAGGGGACCTCTGAAGAACTCCAAAATGGTCTTATGAGAAAGCATGCCTGCTACACATAAGGCACTGCTTGCTAGCTAGTATCCTAGCAGTTGAGCACTTTTGCCTTTTTTTCCAATTCCCATTTTTCCTCCCTGACCTTATGAAACTGAAAAAGAAAGGAAGGCTACAACAACAACAGTGTGATTGGGGGAGGAGAGGTTAAAGAACAGGGGAGGAATGGTTGCCCCTGCCTTCCCATTGTACATCCCAAGCTACACATTAGACCCGAGCTCTACAGGGAAGACACATGCTTTGAACTGGATGTTGAAATCGAAGTTTTAAATTGGGCTTGGCTTGGCTTTTTAACACCTGGAAATGAGTGTTCAGTACCAAAGTAAAATAGGTTTAAAACTTCAAGTGAGCAGAAAGCTATCACTTTCCAAAGTGTCACCTAGGAGCATTAAAGGGAGATTGGACCTAGTTTGATTTTCCTTGTGACTTAATGGAAGGAATATGAGCTTGCAAGTTGAGAGGTGTTTGTCCTTGTCTTTCTGCTTTCCTAATACAGTTTTCCTCTCGTTTTTCCTTTTCTCTTCAACTTATCTCCAAAATCACTTGTCTCCCAAAAGTTTTCTTTCTATGAGGAGGTAAAAAACCAGCCAACCTCCACCTCTGGGATTCCCAAAAACTGAAGAGCACTAGAGATTGCGGCAGAAGCTCTGAAGTCTCTTTGGTCCTGAGAAGCTTGGCTTACAGATCAGAGAGAGGAGTAACACATGCAGAAGGGAGACTCCATGGCAAAAGTAAAATTCAATAAAGACCTGGGAGGCATCTATGCCTAAGTTGCAGACTGGCCTTAGAGAGTCCAGTGGTTACCAAGCCCTGGCTGGTTTGATCTTGACTAGAAAGGGGAATTGTACGTTTTCACGTGACAATTTTGAAACTTACCTTCCTCTCCCACCCACCAGGAGTCCTGCACAAATTGTTCTCAGTTCTGAGGTGGCTGCCTTGCTTGTCAAGACCAGTTCTAAATTCTGAAAAGCCTTACCTCTGAATAAGACTGAAATCTGAGGATGTTACTGGTATCTAGACCCAGTGGCTCTCCTTGTACTTAGCACGGTAGCAGGTGGGGACTGAGAGCAGCTCTTGCGTATTTTTCCGAATTGGACTCTTCCCCCAAGCATCAGAGTTGATAGAATCATGGTGCTGGGCTCACATGGGGGCATTTAGCTTCTTCTAAGCCCTTTGGGATGATATCCCTGAGGTGTTTTGCTCAAGACAAATAGTAATTTTCACACCGCAATCGCAATGGGTAAATGGGGAATAGACAGGCAGCTCTGCTTTTTTTCCTTTCTTTTGTCTTCAGCTGCTCTTCCCACTTGTGATTTCCTATCTGTAAATTAGTTGGTTTTCACTCTTCACAGCAAGTGAGTTGTTGGCTGTGTGCATCTTATGCATCCCGTGAGGTGGTAAGCGTTTTGAGTTCCTTTCGTCTCCTCTCTAGTGTCTAGCAGAGGGAACACTTAGTATATCTGAGAGAATTGAATTGTATTCCTTGACTAGGGGAGACTATGGCTCCAAAGAGATGCCATCACCTGTGGCCCCTTCAAGTGGTGCAGAGGCCATGAATGAATGTCAGCAATGGAAAGACATTGGAGACCCACTGAGTCAGCATTCCCGGATCTTCATTGCAAATTAAAGACATGAACTTTTGATCTTTGATATTGAAAAAAAACATACTGAAATGATATTGAGTTGCATGGTTTTCAGTACACTGGGAAGACTGGAGAAACAGACGCTGAAATGGACAGGAGCAAGGGAGGCTGCACAGCCGTAGATACAGCCAAAATTAATATGTTCCTTCTTCCAGTGCTTGTAGGTACTTCATAATATAGTACGGTTATTTATCACCCAAACCAAGAACACTCACCCCCTCTTCAACAGGAAACAACTCAATCTATGGATTAGCTGTGTTCATGGCATGTATTCAATAATATGTCCTCATGGCAATGAGTGGTTTATGGGTACCATAGAGTGCTACTCAGCTATAAAAAGGAATGAAATATGTTGTTTGCAGCAACTTGGATGGAACTGGAGACCACTATGCTAAGTGAAGTATCTCAGGAATGGAAAAATAGATAGCACATGTTCTCACCTACGTGAGAGCTAAATGAAGGACATGTACGACCATAAAGAGCAATAATGGACATTGGAAACTAAGAAGAGGGGAGGCTTGCAGCGGGTGAAGGATTAAAATATACCTGTTGGGTATAATGCACACTATTCTGACGATGGGTACACTAAAAGTCCTGACTTCAGCATGATACAATTTACCTGTGTAACAAAAACACTCGTACCCCCTACATTTTATAAAAGAATGTAAACAAAATTTGTCATAATCCTCACTCCTCTAGCTGGTTGTGAAGTTCTGATGGATATTTTCCATCTCCCTCCTTCACCACTCATTTAGAGTCCCTCACACTTAGCCCACACTTTGGCCGGTCTGGGTTGTCTGTCTTTGGGATCCAGGGTTTTCCCCCCAAGGGGTTAGGATGCTTCGTTGCCCTGACTGTGCAGGGTTGTGGTTGTGGCAACTGCTCATCACAGTCTTTACATCATAGTTGAAAATCACTCTGGTTCAAAGTTTGGGAATAGGAAGCCCCAATTGTACAAATTGGTCACTGGGAGTGAGGGTGAGAGGGGCCACTCCCACTATCACACGTTGGCTCTTGAATCTGTGTATTTTAGCTACGAGGGATACAGTACTGCTTGTCAGAGATGAGTTCAAGGAATATACATTGTCCAGGAGGAAAGTGCCCCAACCCACAAGATGTTGTCCCTCAGCTGGCCCCTTAGCTAGTGTACATTAGATTGGTCTATCATTCTACCTAGCAAAGGTAATGTGTAGGAGGGCAGTGAATTCTATGGTCATTAGTCCATTGTTGCACTTTTTTTTTAACAGCTTAAAACGAGTCCCTTGGTTCCAGGCAATTTGGGTGAGATGTCGGCCTGATGGTGGGTAAGGTATTCTGCGTGCATTGGCCTGTGCTTGTAGAGGCCTGCAGATAGGGATGAAAAAATCGATATCTACCTGTGCTGGGTTGTTTACACCAACTTGGCTAAAGTTGGAAACTGCTGCCCTCAGCATCCTCTTCTTTGTGTGGTTCCAGGAAGAGTGAGACAGAAGAAAAACTTACGTAAAGTTTGGAAGGTAGAAGTTCAGCAGAAGCCATTATTCTTAACAGGTCACATTTTGGAACATAACACGGTGAGAGGCGGAGACAAAGAGGCCCAGAAGGTTCGGATTGTTCTTGCTCTTGTGTGCTCTGCCTCCAGCACGTCTTCTTGTTCTTGGTGAGCAATAATAGCACGTACCAAGATTTGATAGGAGTAGGAGGAGCAGAATATCCCAGGCGCAGGCAGAATGGGTTACATTGTCCTGGAGAATTTAAAACAATAATAAAACCGACTAAAAGCCAGTCTGCCTTTTATTATCACTATGCTCCTGCAATGCTAGTATACCAGTGTTATGTGAATACTCCTGCCTACCAGAGTAGATTTTGCTTACTGCTCACTGTGCTTGGAACCCTCCTTGCCTCCTTCTGTGTGCTGCTGAGGATAACTTTCCACAGGAGTACGGCAGGTCTACCTGATTTTTTATGGCTGCATAATAACAATTTCTTTAACTATTCTCCTATTAAAGGACTATCGTTTTGCTTCTAAATTTCCCAATGACAAATAATGGAGAATTTAAATGGTCCTATATATCTTTATGAACTTCTGCAAATATTTCTGTAGAATAGGTACTTAAAAGTAATATTGTTGGGTCAAAAGGTCATGAACAGTTAAATTTTAAATAGATATTTCCAAACTGCTCTCCAAAAACATTGTACTAATTTTACAATTCCAATAGTTGTGAGCCTCTGGTTCCCTATGTTTTTATCTATTCAAGATATAAACAATCAGTTTAACTTTTCCAGTCTGATGGGCTAAAAATAATCATATTTATAAAATATTCTAATTTATTTAATTATTGGTGGGCTTATGAGTATATATTTCAATGTTTATGGCTCATTCATATTTTATTTTCTGTGGATAACCTGTTCTTATCCTTTGACTATTTTATTCTATAAAATATATAGGCTATCTTTTATATTGATTTGTAAATAATTTTTATTATGGATATTAATCCTTTGTTGCTTATGTATAGATGATACATATATTTTTCTTTTATTTTTATTATTTAGGTGTTTTTAAAAGTCATGTCTTTCCCACAATTATTTTTATGTAGCCAGAGATCATAATCTTTTTATTTGTGGCCCTTAGGTAGGTATCATTCATAGAATGATCATTATCATCTCAGATGACAATAGCTCTGTCTTTGATTTCTTCTAGAAATTTTATGGCTATGCATTTATATCATGATCATAAATACACTTGGAATTCAATGTCATTTATTGGATAATTCATACTTTTTCCACTGGTAGAACCAGCTATTTTTATCAAACACTAAATTTTCATATATAGATCTATTTGTAAACATTATTTTTTGTTACTTTTTTCAATTTTTCAATTCTGGCCCCTGTACCTTACAGCTTATAATAAACTTTATTGTAATATTGTCAACCTATCCTACACATTTTTGTCCTGTTTAAAAATTTATTTGGCTATTGTTGTGCAATTAATCTTCTAAACAAACTTTAAAATCACCTTCACAAAATTAAAATAAAATCTTCTTAAGATTTAGATTGGAATAGAATTGGATCTATACAGAAATTTGATAAAGTCGTTCACAATTTTGAATTTCCTCCCATAGATGTAATGTCTCTCCCTTTATTTGTTCAAATCTTCTTATATTCTCTGTTTTAATGACATTTCATAGTTCTCTTTCTATTTTTAACATATATATTATTAAGTTATCCTTGAGTATTTTATGATGTTTTTTGCTAAAGTAAATTTGTTTGCAGATGTATAGTGAAACTAATTTGTTTACTATTATCATGTTGCCCACTAAACTCTTTTATTAGTTTCATAGTTCAAATTTGATTTTTCAAATTTTTGCTAGGAGAAAAACAATAGCATAGGTGAAATGATAACTTTAATCTTCAGTTTCAATATTTCTATTTCATGTTTGTTTTTATTTTATTTTGTTGGCTAGTATCTCCAGCTAAAGGCTGTTTTAAGGAGGGATAATATGCGTATCTGTTTGATTTTGAGTTCTATTTTTAAATAGATATGTGATTTTATTTAAAGTATATATTGAATTTCATCAAATGTCCTTATAATAGCTATTGAGATTATTAGAATTTTTTCCTATTTATTAGTATATATTTACATTAATTGGCTTTCTAATGTTACACCAGCTTTTGCTTCAAACATCTAATTTGGTCATAGTGTATTATTAATTTGCTACACTGTCAAATTTAGATAAGTAATATTTGTGTAAGATGTTTGCATCTATATTAATAAGTTAGACTGGCTATTAATCTTCTTTTTGGCAATAATGTTCTTGCCTGGTTGTTATTGTGGATATGTTAGAGTTAATCATAATGAGCATATTGTTTTACTAATATGAAATAGTCTTAATGCTATTTAATATTGTTACTATGAATTCCACTAATGTATTGTCAGGCATAGTTTTTAAAAAAAATTAATACTTCTTTGAATCTATGACTGTCCATCCATTTACTTTAAGTACTTTAAGTGTATATCCTGTTATGAACATATATCTGGATTTTAACACATCATCTGAGCATTTCTGTCTTTTGACAAATGAATTTAAGCAATAACATATATAGGGTTACTGACATATTGGGTTTATGTTTCCTATTTACTACATTTGAAAAATATTTCATATTTATAAACTCTTGACTATTGCTAGATTGATGGAGTTTAATTCTATTTTACCTATTTTATTAGTTTGAAAGGTATCTATGCCATTTATGTTCTACTACTGGAGTTAAAGAAACATATATAAACCAATAATTGTTATTACATTTATGACTTAATTAGTTACAAAAATAAATTATTGAATTAATTAACTAATTGCAATGGATGTCATCAGATATGAAGCATAGTAGGGAGAATGCTACAGAAATTCATGGCAGAGAGATATCTGTGTTCTGGGGTAATAAGTAAATGTTTCATGGAGGTAGTGAACTAGAGCCATGTTTTTAAAATACGTAAGTTTTATGTAGGTGGGGAAACACAGAGAGAAACTTTGAAGCAGGTGATGGTATGACCAAAGGCCAGCACTGGACAGATCATCCAGCTAGAAAATCAACAAAGAAACATTGGACTTAACCTGTACTATAGACTAAATGGACCTAATAGATATTTATAGAACATTTCATCCAACAGCTACAGAATTCACATTATCCTCAGCTCATGGATCATTCTCAAGGATAGTCCACATGTTAGGCCACAAAACAAGTCTCAAAAAATTTTTAAAAAATTGAAATCATACCAAGTATTTTTTCTGACCACAATAGAATAAAACTAGAAATCAATACTAAGAGGAATATTCAAAAATATACAAACACATGAAAATTAAACAATATGTTCCTGAACGACCAGAATGTCAATGAAGACATTAAGAAAGAATTTGAACAATTTCTTGAAACAAATGAAAATGAAAACACAACATATCAAAACCTATGGTATACAGTAAAAGCAATATGAAGAGGAAAATTTATAGCAATAAGTGCTTACATCAAACAAGTAGAAAAGCTTCAAATAAGAACCTAATGATACATCTCAAAGAACTATTAATAGAAAAACAAGAGGAAACCAAACCCAAAAATTAGTAGAAGAAAATAAATAATAAAGTTCAGAGCAGAAAGAAATAAAATTGTAACCAAAAAAATATTACAAAAGATCAATGAAAGAAAAAGTTGGTTTTTTGAAAATATCAACAAAATAGACACACCTTTAGTCAGATGAATTAAGCAAAAAATAGAGAAGACCCAAATAAATAAAATCAGGGATGAAAAAGGAGACATTACAACTGATAATACAGAAATTCAAAGGATCATTAGAGACTACTATGAACAATTATGTGCCAATGAATCAGAAAAGCTAGGAGAAAGGGATAAATTCCTAGACACATGTAACCTACAAAGATTGAACCGAAAGAAATCCAAAACTTGAATAAACCAATGACAAATAATGAGATAGAAGCAGTAATAAAAAAGTCTCCCATCAAAGAAAATTCTAGGACTTGATGGCTTCACTGTTGAATTCTCCCAAGCATTCAAAGAACTAATACAAATCCTACTTAAACTATTTCAAAAAATTGAGGGGGAAGGGATATTCCCAAATTCATTGTGTGAGGCCTGTATCATCCTGATACCCAAACCACACAAAGACAGAGTACAAAAAGAAAATTATATCTCTGATGAACATAGATGCAAAAGTCCTCAACAAAATACTAGTGAACTGAATGCAAAAAGTTAAAAACATTATTCATCATAATCAAGTGGAATTCATTCCAGGGATGCAAGGATGGTTCAACATATGCAAATAAATCAATATGATACATCATATCAACAGAATGAAGGACAAAAAAACATATCATTTCAATTGATGCTGAAAAAGCATTTGATAAAATTCAACATTTCTTCATGATAAAAACTCTCAAAAAACTGATTGTAGAAGGAACTTACCTCAACACAATAAAAGCCATATAGGACAGAACCACAGCTAGTATCATACTGAAAGCCTTTCCTCTTAGATCTGGAATAAGACAAAGATGCCCCCTTTCACCACTGTTATTCAACAGATTACTGGAAGTTCTAGCTAGAGTAATAAGACATGAGAAAGAAATAAAGGGCATCCAAACTGAAAAGGAAGAAGTCAAATTATCCTTATTTGTAGACAATATGATCTTATATCTAGAGAAACCTAAAGACTCCACCCAAAAATTATTAGAACTGATAAACAAATTCAGTAAAGTCATAGGGTACAAAATCAACATACAAAAATCAGTAGCATTTCTATATGTCAACAGTAAACAA
>VBSM01003156.1:2780292-2799758 GCA_008086735.1 Cheirogaleus medius
GTATGAAAAAATGCTCAACATCATTAGTCATCAGAGAAATGCAAATCAAAACTATGAGATATCATCTCACCTCAGTTAAAATGACTTTTATAAAAAAGATAGGCAATAATGAATGCTGTCGAGAATGTAGCAAAAGGGGAACCCTTGTACACTGTTGATGGGAATGTAAATTAGTGAAATCACTATGGAAAGCAGTACAGAACTTCCTCAAAAAACTGAAAATAGAACTATCATATGAACCAGAAATCCCATTGCTAAGTATATATCCACAGGGTGGGAATTCAGTAGATTGAAAAGATATCCATACTCTCATGTTTGTTGCAGCATTATGCACAAGAGCCAAGGGAATCAACCTAAGTGTCCATCAATGGATGAGTGGATAAGAAAATGTGGGGCATATACACAACAGAATATTATTCAGCCGCAAAAGAATGAAATCCTGCCATTTGAAACAACATGGATGGATGTGTAGAACATTGTGTTAAGTGAAATAAACCAAGCACAGAAGGACAAACCTCGCATGTTCTCACTTATATATTGGAGCTAAATATTAAAAAAAAATTATCTCACAGAGACAGAGAGTAGAATGATGGTTACCAGAGGCTGGGAAGGGTAGCAGGGAGGGGGTGATAAAGTGGGGATGGTTAATGGGTTCAAAAATATAGTTACATAGAACGAACAGTATTTGATAGCACAACAAAGTGACTATAATCAACAATAAGTTAGAGTATGCTTTAAAAGAACTAAAAGAGTGAAATTGGAATGTTATTTACACAAAGAAGGGTTAAATGCCTAAGGTGATGTATACCCCAATTAACCTGGTTTGATGAATTCATATTGAATGCCTATGTCAAAACATCGCATGTACCCATAATAATAAATAATAATTAAAAATAAATAAATAAAATAAAAGAAGACAAAAAGAAGAAAGAGGAGCTCATTCTAGTTACCTAGAATATGTACAGGAAGGTAACTGGGAGAGCCCAGTAATTCACATGGAAAGGATTAATCAAGCCTTTAGGGCCTTCTTTTCAACAGAGTAACATTTTACCCTTTTCTTTTTGAGTTAAGTTAATTTTCTGTATGATTTGTGGTATTAAATAAAAAATGAAAGGAAGGCTGGAAAAACACTTAACAAACTTCCATTTTGTTGGCATTCCAGACCATGCTTAGCAGAGTGTGTACAATTAATTGATTCATTATGTGCTGACTTGGCTTGGATAGGTTGATAAGGAACCTACTAAACAGAGAGTTTTATTCTTCTCCTTCAGCATTTAAATTACCCCCCACCCCCACCCCCTCCATCTGTGGATTTGATTTCCATAGTTTCAGTTACCTACAAGCAACTGCACTCCAAAAATATTAAATGGAAAATTCCAGAAATAAACAATTCATAAGTATTAAATTACATACAGTTCCAAACATGATGAAATCTCTTGCCATTCCGCTCTGTCCTGCCTGGGACATGAATCATCCGTTTGTCTAGAGTATCGGTGCTGTATACGTCACTGGCCTGTTAGTATCATTATCATCTGCTCCTGACATCCAACCATCAGCATCATAATGGCTCAATGATCCAAGATCACCTGAAGCATATGATTCTCCTTCTCCCATAGCATCGGAGGGTCAATAGTAGCCAAACACTACATCACAAAGCCTACGTCATTCACTTCATCTCATCTCATCTCATCACATAGGCATTTTATCATCTTTTATCATCAAAAGAAGGGTGAGTACAGTACAATAGAATACTTGGAGAGAGAGAGAGAAAGAGAAAGAGAGAGACCACATTCAAAATAACTTTTATTACAGTATATTGTTAGCTAGTTACAGTATATTGTTCTATTGTATTATTAAGTATTCTTGTTAATTTCTTACTGTGCCTGATTTATAAATTAAATTTTATTGTAAGTATGTACGTGTATGTGTAGGAAAAAAAGATAGCATACATAGGGTTTGGCACTTTCCATGGTTCCAGCCATCTACTGAAGGTCTTGAAACATATTGTCCTTGGATAAGAGAGGACTATTGTACTTAGAAGTAAAGGCACTTCTGATGTATTGTTAAATCCATGCCTGTTCCCAGAGTAAGTTACACTTTGTTGTTCTTCTCCTTATCCCCATAAAATAAGCTTAAAAATTACAAGCATCAAAAGCAGTTTTAAAGGGAAAAAAGAGTAACCAAAAAATAAAGTTCTAATCTAGGTAATATGAAAAGTGGATCCAATTTTTTCATATTTTTGGGATCATGGGAGGATTATGTGCCAAATAAATCTACATGAACCTCAGATTTCTTTGAGAAATTGTTGTTTTTCTGATTATAAGAGAAACATGGTTTTATTTTGGAAAACATGGAAAATACATAAATAAATAAAGAAGAAAATTAAAAAATATTCATAACTGTACAAATTACAGATAACAAATGTTAATTTTCTGGTGTATTTCTATTGATCATTATGCATGTATATTTTCAGAAAATTGGGCTCCTATAGTAAATACAGGTTTGAATCTTGATTTTATCACTTATAGGTATAATAATAAACATTGCCCTTTATTATTAAACATTATGATTTTAAATCTGTTATATTTATGTAGCAAATATTCTTGCAAATTAGATTTTAATCACTTTTCATTTTATTAATGTAAGAAAAAGCCTTACATTTTCAGTTTTGACACAATTTTCTGAGATTATGTTTTTAGAATAAGAATTATGAAATTAAATAAGAGAACATTTTCAAGGCTTTTGGTAAACTTAAGCCATATGGCATCCAAGAAGTTTATGCCAATTTCTTAGGTCCATTTTTTTTTCTAATACCCAGTGGCAGATAACTTGCACTTTCTTCTTGTAGTTGCTAACTAAAATCAGCTTATGGGCTGGAACCAGACTCTTTCATGATGGGTTGCACCCTCCTCTAGCTGTTCTGGAAGAGGTAATTCCTGGTAAGAACTGTTCCTGGAATCCTCTGCACCTCTTTGTTCCTCAGGGTGTAAAGAGAAGGTCGAGCAGCGTGGCGTCCGCTGTGAACACCAGAGAGGGAAGTGGATTCTACTTGAGGGTTTATCTGGAGTGGGACACAGGTACGTGAAGATGCATAGCTGTCTTGCAGCAGGACCGTGCTGAGGTGGGAGGAACGTTAGCGCTCCCTGCTGAGCGAATCTGTGAACAGCAGCCACTGTGAAGGCCTGGCAGGTGGTGAGGCGGGTGGAACAGCAAAGACTAGGGGCAGAGCCACCAGCACAGAGCGCTCACGCAGGCAGGCTGTGCTGCCACCAAGACGAGATGCAGTCCTTCATACCCCAGCACAGCCGGCACGTAGTAGGTGTTTAGTCAATGAGTGCAAATGCCTGTCTCCTCCCTGGCGTGAATGAAAGAAAATGAAGGCGACCAGTGGGATGTATGGAGCGAAAGAAATTGATGCATTAAATAAGCTATGGTTTGCCATATATGGATATCCAAAACAACAATAAAATATATTTCTGAGTAAAATGTATGTCTTTATGAATATTCCTTACTTAAGGCAACTTGTGAAGAACAAACTAATACTCTAATAAACTAATATAATAATATAATGTGATCTAATACAATAATACATAATAATATAATAAAGTATTATAATAAACTGCCTCTTCAGGAGGCACACGCGTAAAGGCATCAGCCTTTGTTCACAGCATGTCTGAAGTTCCTGAAAGGGCAATCGCCATCGGTGAGCTGCGACTCCTTAAAGTGAGGCTAAAAAGACTAGAGCTCCTACATTGAAAGTTTTGTCCAAATTTTCAAACCTTATTGAAAGCAATTCAGGAAAATGAGTGCAGATTGTGGACATGGGGCAAATACGGCAAAAAAGAAATATCAGGTGCAAAGTGTGGGAAAGTAAATAATTCTCATTGTCAAAGAGTTCATTGACGTAGCAGACAGACACCCCAGGTCCGCTAAGCCTTCAATCGATGTCAGAGGCTGCGTTACGGGTGATGGCATTCCTCAGAGCACCTTTGACATCCTTGTTCCTAAGGGTGTAAATCAAAGGGTTGAGTAAGGGAGTGACGAAAGTGTAGACCAGCGCGATCCGGCGGTCCTCATCCTCCGAGGTGCTGGAGCGCGGGCGCAGGTAGACCAGACTGCAGCAGCCGTACTGCAGCAGGACCACGGTGAGGTGGGCGGAGCAGGTGGAGAAGGCCCGGCGGCGGCCCTCGGCAGAGCGGATGAGCAGGATGGCGCAGGTGATGAACACGTAGGAGACGCAGATAAGCAGGAAGGGGACGGTCAGCACGAGGATTCCGACGACATAGAGGACAGCCTGGTGCACGCGGATGTCCGCGCAGGCCAGGCGCAGGACCGGGGGCACATCGCAGAGGAAGTGGTTGATTTCCCGGCGGCGCCCGCAGAAGGGCAGGGTGAAGATCAAGGCGGTGAGCTGCAGGGAGAGCGAGAGGCCCAGGCCCAGGGCGCCGGCCACCATCTGCACGCACAGCCTCTGGGTCATGATGAGGGTGTAGTGCAGTGGGTGGCAGATGGCCACATAGCGATCGTATGCCATGACTGCCAGGAGAAAACAGTCCGTGCTGCCAAGGGTGACGAAGAAGAACATTTGGGCCCCACATCCAGCCAACGGAATGGGCTTCTGAGCCCCCAAAATGTTGGAGAGCATCAAGGGCACCACGACTGAAGTGTAGCAGATTTCCAGGAAAGAGAGATTGGACAGGAAGAAGTACATCGGGGTGCGGAGGGTGCTGTGTGTGCACACCACCCAGATGATGGCTGTGTTGCCGCAAAGGATCATCAAGTAGAGGAGGAGGAAGAGAAGGAAGAGCAGGGCCTGGAATTCAGGGACAGTGGTGAACACACGGAACACGAACTCAGTGGGGCCGGACTGGTTGAGGGCAGGTTTCCAAGCAAACATGCCTTCTGCAAAATGAGCACAGGAGGCCCTGAACCCTCACTGGCTGAGTTGCTTTATTGCTTGCATAAAAACACGGACTTTAAATTTGGTTTGGAATTACCTATTTAGTATCGAGTGTCCAATCACAATTCTTGGGAATGAATTTACGACAGAAGGTTTAGTATAATTTTCCTTGGAAATCTTCACGAATGGGATAGATAGTCATCTGTAGAAGTTCCTGGGGATAAGACATGTAGTTGTTCCTTGTGAATTTTTCTTTTATTTTACTCTGGTATTTTTAATCCAATTGATGAGAAGTAATACTTTGCTTGTATTTATTTATTTATTTTAATTTTTTTTTATTTCAGCATATTATGGGAGTAACGAATGTTTAGGTTATGTATAAAAATAAAGAAGTGTATGGTTGTACATACTTTAAAATCAGTTAAATGGATGTATTGTTTACTTTTTTGGTAAACATTATCATTGAAATATAACATATATACAGAGAAACTCACAAATCTTAAGTGTACAGCTTGACTTATAATTTTTTTACATAGTAAATATGCTGGTATAACTACTACCAAGATTAAGAACTAGAACAATTCCAGTAACCTACAGCATCCTGCATGTCTCCTTTCAGTCTTTATCCCTCACAAAAGTAATCATATTTTTAAAGATTTTATCATTGCAGATTAGTTTAACTATGTTTCAACCTCTATATGAAATTATAATGATTTGGCAGTCCTCTGTGCTTTATTGTGACTGGATTCAATAACATGTCTGCAAAGATTATTCTTGCTTTTCTTTGTAGCAATACTCTGTTTTTTCCATTGTTTTATAGTATCCCATTTTATGGCTATGCTCTAAGATATTCATGAGTTGTTCACTTTTAAATTCAGTTGTTTTGACTCCATATAAAACTAGGCAAACATCTTTTATTCCAATTCTTTCTGATACTTACTCTTCGTGTATTTCTTTTCATTCGAATATTTTCTCTACTTTTCTAACCAGGAACCTAAACTTTTGGACTGAGATTCAAAGGAAAGGGAAATGAATAGAATAAGATTAAAACTAGAGTAGAGCTTCCTAAGAAAAGACAATAAGAAAATTAAAAATGCAATAGCAGATTGCATTAGAATAAACAGGAGAATAAAAAGAGTTTTGTAAGCATCTGGAAAGAGAAAAACACCTATAAATTAAGCACTTTCAGGTTGGACTACAGCTTTATTTTTAATACAAAAATTCAAGAAACAATAGAATAATATCTGTAGAGTCTTAAGAAAAACAAATTGCTGTGAAAGAATTTTATACCCAGTCCTTAGTGATTTATGCTAAAAAGCAACAGAAAGACTTTCTCAGATTCATAAGGGCTTAGGAAATATATGATTCTAAATATAATTAAAAACGTCCCTCAACAAAGATTCTGGATGTTTAATCAGAATATATAATTTAAGACTGGGAAAGTTGTAATGTAAAATAATGTGCTTTGAAAAATCATATAGTAAGATATGAATTTAACATTAAATAATTAATACAAATACTGTTGAGAGGAAAGAAGAATTTCCAAGAATAATTTTTGAAAAAACGTATAATGCAAAATGCAAGAATTAAAATAAGGATGCACATTTTACAATTTATATAGTTGGGAGACTGATAGTGATAGGAGAAATAAAAGTATACTAATTTCCTCAACATATATAAGGAAGGATTCAAGAGATATTTCATTTAAATGTGACTAGAGAAATATCCATCCAAACATATATTTATGAATAATAACCATCAATAGAACAAAAAGTACTTTATCCATTCCAAATTATCAGAAGATTTTTGAAAAGTAAATATAGTACAGAGAACAAAAGGCAAAAGCAAAAGAAAATGTGAGCAAACGTACAAGGTAAAATAGCTTAAAGTAAGGTGAGAAAAATAAACATTTTATATATGAAGATTTAAATGGAGTTTGTGTTCTATTAGAGACAGAGCCTCACACTCAACATAAGGAAAAAAAATCCAACCAAATATAAATATAGTGACATAGAAAGGCTAACATCATTTTTGTTTAGGATTGTGTTTTGTGATCCAACCAATGCAATAAGGCAAAAAAAGATGCAGAAGATTTGATTGTTTAACTGAAAACACTACAGAATCAATTGAAAAAAATGAGGACCAATAAGATATTCATTATGGCAGTTCGTTCCAAATGAAATGTAGTAGAGGGTGTCTTAACTAATCTTCACTTAACTGATGTGTCAGATTAACCAGTGTCCCTCATTCCCTCTGTGCATCATACAGCAGGTTGCTGTGACACACCGAGCACGAGAGACCTGAGCTCACTCTGCAGTATGTCTGAGCATTCTTACGCTCACAGGTGGGATTGCATGCCCATAAGTCAGTTGGATTTTCCTTAAATCTGCTTATGTCATGTGTATTCATTTTTGTAATTAAGTGATTGTATTGAACATTACAAAATCGCATAAGGTGTTATTGTGAATATGAAGGTATTTAATGAAAATTAATAATTGAATACTTGAGAAATACTTGATAATTACAAATTGCTAAAAATTGCTGTGGAATAAGGTATGAGCCAGGCCACTATAAAAGGCTAAGAGGAAATGTCATAAAATTTTGGATAATTTTCTATTCATATTTGACATGAGTCTAATTTTCACTCCATATTAAAAAAGGTAAAACTGTAATTAATACATGATGTATGCAAGAAAGGCTTTGACTTCGGGTAACTCAAACTCAAAGTAAAGCTCTTGGCTTCATATCTGAAGGTTGATGAATAAAAGTCCATCTGTATGATTTAAGTTAAAGTAAAATGAATAACTTGTACATACATACATACTAAATAGTATGTAGTTTATGCTTTGGATCACAGGGCATTCTTTCTTTTCTTTTTTTAAAAATCAATGATACTAGTTAGAAAATGTCCTTCTTCCCCAAACAACCAAAATGAATGAATGAATGAATGAATAAATAATAAAACACCAGTGAATAAACTTAATAAATACAAGTAGGACTATCAGAAGAAAACTACAAAGCTTTGCACCTATGTGCCTGGGTGGAAAAAAATCAATATTTGGGTGTTAACTGACTCTGAAATAATATATGAATTCCATGCAATTCCTACAATTCCTATCAAAATCCCTAGAAGAACAAACAAGTGAAAAGACAAAAGGATGTTAAAAAAGGGCCATACCATTTGACCCAGCAATAGCATTATTAGGCATCTACCCAAAAGAGCATAAGACATTGTATTATAAAGACATCTGCACCCTGATGTTTATGGCAGCACAATTCACTATTGCAAGGATGTGGAAACAACCCAAATGCCCATCAATTCATGAGTGGATTATTAAAATTTTGTATATGTTTACAATGGAATATTACTCAATTCTAAGAAACTACAGTGAACTAGCACCGTTCATATTATCCTGGATTAAGCTTAAGCCCATTATCCAAGTGAGGTGACACAAGATCAGAATAATGGGCTCCACATGTACTCGCCATCAAATTGGTACTGACTGATTAACAGTATGGTGCTCAAAGGGTGGTGGTGTTCACCAGGGATTTGGGGATAGGGAGGGTAGACCCACATCTGAGGGATGTGGTGAGCATTGTGGAGGGGAAGGGCATACCTCTAACCCTTCCTAGGGAGAGGCAAAGATATAAAATGGAACCAAAATGTTTATACCTTCATATTTTCTTGAAATAAAATTAAAAAAAAGAAAAGAAGTAAATGAATAGAAGGGAAAGAGCAAAGAAATTGTTAAGCACACACCTGTAACTTCCTACCTGTAAACTCTTATGAAAATACCTCTATTACATAAAAGAAAAATGGATTAATTATAATTATTTAACAATAAATGTTCACTTTTAGATTTTGGAAAAAAAAGTGCCACAGTGGAGTGAAACTTGTATCATAAGACTTTAAAATATACCACAAATAATTATATGTTATTATATCATAAATCAAAATGGTATTTGTAGAGCAGTAGAGATCTAACACAATAGAACAGAATCACTAATAATACCGAGTTCTATTGTGCCTGTTGCATCAGACATTATTCTATACACTTTACATTTATTAACTCATTTCATACCAGCCCCCCATAAAGGGGGTCTTATAACTGTTTTACAGATGAGGAAATTGAGGCACAGAGAGGTTAAGTAACTTGCCCAAGTAACTTACACAGCTAGTAAGTGTTGGAATGGAAATTTAAACATAGGCAGGCTGGCTCCAGAGACCTTTGCCTTAATTACTTTATTAAATTGTCTCTATCTACCATGTGCATCAGTTTAATTATCTGTAAAATGGAACTTAAAATACACTTTTCACCCTTCTCAAATTGTTGTGAGACTTGAACAAGTTATTCCATGAAATTCTTTAGAACAGTCCTGGCACAGAGTACACACTCAAAGTACAGTATATTAACTATTTTCATTATTTCAAATCGAGTAGAAAGGATCAATTTCCTAACAGGACATTAGGACAATGGACTAATCATTTTTGAAGCTAACTCCCCAATGCATGTAAATCAAAATTTATTTCTGATGGACTTAAGAGTCAAACATTTTAAAAAGTGATAAAAAATTCGAAAATAGAGTAGATGAATATATTTTCAGATCTCAGGGTAAACATTTACAACCATATGAGCAAAGGGCAGAGTACATAATATCGATATTTTGAAATAATAAAAATTTAGAAAATATTGTGGGTCAAAAACAAAATAATAAAATTATGTGACAAATGAACTTTTACAGTTCAGCAAAAATAAACCTACCATTAGAAAAACAAATCATGGAAATTCAAAAAAGAAATATGCAAAAGTAAAAAATATAAAAATATATTTTATTAGTATTCAAATAAATATAAAATTAAATAAAATGAGATATAATTTTCTATTTACTAACTGATAGTAATGGGAAAAATAATTTCTGGTGTTAAGATTGCAAAGAGAGATATAGCCCCAAAGATGCTAGTGGAAGTATAAATTGCTGTAAAAATTTGTGGAGTGCAATTTGATAATGTAATGAAAGACTTGCAGAAATCCATATACTTTGTTTCAGCAATATTGGTTTTAGAAATTTATTCTTATAAACTAACCATGTGCATAAAATTATTGACAGGAATTTCATCACAGTTTTCAATATATGGTAAAATATTATATTAAACTAAGTATCAATAATAGGAGAATGTTTAAATTAATTGTAGTTTATTCATTTGATGGAACTGTGTGCAATTGTTTAAAATTACATTGTGCAAAAATATTGAATAAGACTGAGAAGACTCGTAAAAAGCAGATTATAAAACAGCATTGCACCATGCTTTAATTAAAAAAATTATATCTACTTATAAAAAGTAGACCATACCTCAAAATATTAACAGTAAATATTACTAGGTGGTTGGAATTGGTGGATCTTTTTGCTTATGGCTTATGCTTTTCTGTACTTACAAATTTAAAATGAACATACATAATTTTGTAATCATATAATGAATTAAAAGTCTTCCTTTATTCTTTGGTATTTAAATCAGTGTTGGGAAGGAAGGACTTTAGTGCATCAATCACGTGGATTTTGTAGTTAGATCTGCATTTGAAAACTACTCTTCTCACTTGTTAAATTTTCACAATGAACACATTACGTGATGAGTCTTGGCTCCCTGATGTATAATTGAGGATGTGGATATGGACCCTTATAGAAAATGTGTGAGGTAAAAGTTTCTAATATACAATGAATGTACCTGCCTTTCTGTCTCTTTTCTTGTAATGATGCATTTTCCTTAGATATTTACTCTTCAGTTCTTATCTTTTTCAAATGGAGAGTGAAGTTCCTCTAGAGCTGTATCCTCCCAGGCCTTGCAGTTGCTCTGCTAAACCTTACATAATAAGGTGAAGAGTAAAAGAGAAAAGGAAGAAGAAGAAAAATGGAAGAGAGATTTCAATACAATAGTTGTAATTATATATGGTCAAAATCAAATGAGATAGACTTTGACTCAGGAAACGATTTAAAAATGATTCTGTCTGTAACCCTAACAATATTTGTACCCCCATTATATGATGAAATAAAAGGAAAAAAATGATTCTGTCTTACTAGACTTGAACATGAAATGATCAATATTGTACCTAAATGAGAACAGCCAAAGTTTGGTGAAAAATGTACCTATTCTGTTGATAAAGCAAGGCATGCAGTATCGGGAGTGTGATTGATGTCCGTCACAACCTCACATTGAGGTAATTGGAAGGAAAAACTAGTAGACATATGCAAGGTGAGGCTGTAACCTATTAAAAACCAAACACATCAGAATTTATATTTACAAATTAGTATTTTCCTTTCCAGTGGTCACTTTCAAAGGCTTTTGATTTCCTCTAATGATTTCACCTCATTAAAACCACTTCTGGAGCTCCTCTGGGAATTATTTTCCAAGTCCCTATGCATGTTCTTGAATATCATCAGTTGTGACCTATATTCACATTTGAATGATACATTTACGTTTTTTCTTAATAACAAAACATTTGAGATACAGTAAGATGAAATATAGCGGATTTACTAGGTGATTACGTTTTGCACTATAGGGTTTGATTAAAAAAAAGAAAAAAAAGAAACATTAATAATTGAGTATTTAAGAAAAATTTCAATGACTATATCATGACAAAATATATCCATTATATGTTTTACAAGACTATTACTGTAAAATAAAATAGACATTTCTAGCTGATGCAAAAAGAAAAGAAAAAATATGTTAATATGAGTTGGTGAAGGCTAGAAACATACATTGTGCAGTAGAAACATACATTTTCCCCCAGCTTTCCATAAAATGTAAGAATAAATATTAATACCATTATTTCTATTAGGTTAATCATTCCAGATTTTGAGACAATTTTTTGTGAACGTTTTCCTCCTGTTGACGTTCTCAACTAGAATTAATTGATTCTGTCATTCAAATTCAACTGTGTTGGCCACTTACCTTGGAGTAACCTGTCCATTGACACATCCGACCATTTCAGCATTTTCAGCTGGCTAATGGGTGAAAGAGAATCTGAAAGTTGTTAATAAAAATCTTCCCTGGGACATTTCTTTATTTTATGTCTAAAAGATCTCTGTGCATCTATACCACATTTTCTTTATCCATTCATCTGTTGATGGACACTTAGGTTGATTCCATATCTTGGCCATCTTAAACAATGCTGCAATGAATATGAGAGTATAGATATCTCTTCAACATACTGACTTCATTTCCTTTGGATATATACCAGTAGTGGGATTACTGGATCATACGGTAGTTCTATTTTTAATATTTTTGAGTAAGCTCCATATTGTTTTCCATTTGCCACTTAAAATATAATAAATTCATTTATATATTCCAGGTCTGCATCATCCTATTATATGACATTATGCATTCAAAACTTTATCACCTAACAGTCCATGCAATTCCATAAACAGTATTTATTATTCTCAGTCTTCTATTACTCTCCCCAAAGTTGTTCTCAGAGAAAGTCTCAACCTTTCCCTCCTCACTACCCACAGAATTCACTTGCCTTCTGGGTACCTATATTGTTTCCTTTGGGAGTTGACACTTAAAACACCCAACTCCTGGCAATGCTAGTTTGATAAACAGTTCAATCATGGCTATATTTTGGCTCCATAGGGGAAAGGATGTCTGTCTTGTTCACTTCTGTATCCTCACTATAATTGATTTGATTTGACCTAAATTGAATTTATTTGTAGTTAAATCTCATGTTCTTTAAACTTCCTTTCAAAGCCAATATTAAGTGGTGCCTTCTATAACTCAATTATGCTATTTAATTAATATAGCCCCACAAAGATTGGGGCGTTTCTCAGTCCAGTGGTTATATGTTTATATTTGTTGGCTGCATGCAACAAGGGAGACGTTGAGTGGGATGGGTTCAGTTGGTAAATGGACAATACGAAACACAGCAGTTAAATTATTGATATATTAAATATTTGTTGAGCCAATAAGTTTGATAATGTTGGGAAGCTCATCTAGGTAGCAGTTATCTCTCAATGGCTGATGGGAAATATTGCAATGTGTAATGTAGGCACACTGCTAATACATAAATGCTGTGATATAAAACTGAAACATTTTTGAAAATGTTAGGGAGCCATGGAACAATGAAAAAGCCCAGTCATAGGTCAAATGTGTCCTTTTTTATAAAACATATATAAAATTGAATATATACATCTGTAAGCAAACTCAAGAGACATTTAGTCTTATTCCCTTATATCCTTCATGCAAGAAGTGAGGCTCACTGAGATTAAGCCTTGTTCAAAGGCATATGGTTAGTTATGGGCATACCTGAGGCCAGCACCTCAGGTATGGATTAGAACCTCAGTTTCTATTGGATTAGTGAGCAGAGAGTGGAGCCCACACACATGCCTTCACTGTCTCTCTCTTTTCATCCACATTGAAGGTTGTGCAACTTAGAGAGTGAAAACAGCCAGGCAGAAAGGACACATTAGTATGATCCTGGCCATGCAGCTAAAACGAATGCCCAGACTCAATTGTGCTATTGTGCATGCAGGCAGGGGGGACAATGTCCTGTGTAGAATAATTTACTAACTCTTCAATACTTTTCTTGCCTCAGATTATTTCACCTAATGGCAACTACCACTGTGCCATTCCCTAGTTAATTACACCTGTAGGAGATATTTGATCTTTCAACAAGAGCATTTGTCCTGGATTTGCCGTTTACTGGTTTTAGAACCACGGACAAAGTTATGAATCTCCATGATCCTCAGCTTTTAATCTACAAAGGATATGATATATTAATAGTTACCCTGCAGACTTATTGTGAGGATTAACAGTAGGGCTCATTAAGTGCATTGCCTGACTTCCAGTAGGTATTCTTTCCTCATTCTCCTGATTGTACTTGTAGCCCTGGCTCTATTGAACCACTTTCAGTTACTTACCATGATCTTTCTTGCTCTGGGTACTTCAAATCACCTACTCCTTCTGCTTTGAGCCCTCTTCTCTTCCATACTCCTCCTCCACCCTCATCCTCACCTTTCCCAACTCTAGTGATAGGTGCTCCTTCTATGAACTTCCCGAAAACCTTCTCTTCACTTCAACTATAAGGCCACTGTGCCTTATCAGTAAATCAACCAAGCAGGAAAACATTAGCTGAGTGTCTATCATGAATTCAAGTCTTGTGCTTAGCTGTGTGGAGGGATTTAAGAGCATTATAAGGCATGGTCACCAATTTCAGCTTTGTAAGAGAACAAACACATAAGAAAAGAATCTAAATATCCTCTGAGAAACTAGTTTCTAAATTGTGTTCCTTAGAATGTGAATTCTTCATGACACCCCAGATATGAAAGTTTTTGTGGTCAAATTGGAAAGCATTCACACTTTTTCTCAGATATTCACAATACATATTAACACAATAATGTTTGTGAGGTCTTAGTGTAAAGCAACCAACTTAATTTTACCTCAAAATATTTCCAACTCTATTTCACCATAGAATACATTTTTTTATATAACACCATTAAATTGCTTGTGGCTTAATGATGCTGCATAACGAAAGTGAGTTCCATGCCATGCTTTTTAGGATGGGTCTAAGGAAGAACATTGAAAGGAAAGGCAGAAGATTTGAGTTCCATCCTGGATTTGCATTTTTAGGCATATGATGCTAGGAAATGCAATCATTTATCAGAGCTCCCTTTTCTGTATCTGTAAAAGTGGATAGCCATACCTAGTCTGATAACTCATTTGTTGTCCACAATTCAACATTGATATATGTGGACCAATTATAAAGCATTATAAAATTTGTGTTATTATTATTTTTAGAAAGAAAATCAAAATCAAATCAATCAAAGACATAAAGTCTCTTAAGATGTTCTCTTACCGCTTTGAAATTTGCTTCATTCCGTAGGCCACCTAAGAAAAGTCTCAAATGAGCAGGTTAACCTTTGCTGGGACGCTAAGAATCCCTGCAGTGGGTGGTGGACGGAGCTCTCCTAGAGAGGCCTTATCTATCTTCGTTTTACAGGGCAAAATGGAATGAGGGTTTATGAGCTTCGTGTTGTGCAACATCTTCTGGAGGGGCAAAGTAGACAATATATAATACCCTCATAATATCCAGATGACAATGGGGAAGTGTCCTTTGTAAGCACACTCAGGAGAAGAATTACATCTTAGAAATTTGGGATGAGGGTGGAATAGAGTGAGAGGGACATCTTTTGGAAAAGTGATACTATGGAATAATCCTAACTCGAGCCCTGAGTGAGAAGCCCTGTGTCCTCAATGATAGAAAACAGATTCTGATATATTTATTCAGAGTCCAGTGTTGCCTAATTTAGTCAGATTATTTAGTGTCCTTTTTGAAATCCCTTTAAAATTAATGGGCCCCCAAAGACGAGGAATTTCCCAAGTGGCTGCTGTTAAACTGAGCTCAACTAGAGAACAATTTCCAGGGTTGATGAACTAAGGCAAGATTGATGAGCAACTCTTCCGTGTGGTCACTGTAGGTAATTCTTGTCTGGGGATTCCACTCAGGCATCCTCATTCCTTTCCTATATCCATCAGGTGTTTACTGATGTTGCATTCCAGAAAAATCTTCCCAGTAAGTGTGGTTGAAGGCAGACATTTAACCCAGCTGGAGCTCAAGGAACACGTGTAATGCACTAATGCAACACTAGCCTAGGTGTCTTGAGATCAGGGGTCTAGTTGTGGTTCTGCCTTGTGGTAACTGTTGACTTCAGGCAAGTAGCGAAGCTCTTACATGGGCTTTGTCGTCTGTGATATAACGTGTTGGATTACATGAACTCCATGGGTCCTTCCAGCTCTAAAATTCTATAAAGTGTGCATTTTTTCTTGAGAAACAGAACATTTATGAAGGATTTTTTTTCCATAACCATTGTTGTAACCTTTGGCTTCATCTTTCCACATCATACTTATTTCTGTCTTTTGATCAAGTTTTCTCTCTGCTGATACTTTCATAGTTCTGAAGGCTTTATTTTTTTGTAGTGATAGCTGTATCCCCCAACTCTAGTATTTTGTTGAGGATTTTTACATCTGTGTTCATCAGGTACATTGACCTATACTTTTCTCTTTTTGTTGTGTCCCCATCATCTGTTTTTGGTATTAAGGTAACGCTGGCCTTGTAGTATGAGTCAGGAAGAATTCCATTCCTCTTCAATTTTTTGGAATAATTTGAGAAGAATTGGTATTTGTTCTTCTTTAAAAGTTTGGTCGAATTCAGTAGTAAAGTGATCTGTTCCCAGGATTTTCATTTTTGGGAGACTTTTTATTCTTGGTTCAATCCTGTTGATCATTATTGGTCTGTTTAGGTTTTCTATCTCTTCTTGGTTCAGTCTGGAAGGTTATATGTGTCTAGGAATTTATCCATTTTCTCTAGGTTTTCTAATTTGTTGGCACATAGCTGCTTATATTATTCTTTAGCAATCCTTTGTATTTCTGTGGAATCAGCTCTTTAATATTTTCTTTTTCATTTCTGACTTGAATTATTTGGGCCTTCTCTTTTTTCTTAGTTCAAGTAAATGTTTGTTGAATTTGTTTATCTTCTCAAAAACCAACTCTTCACTTTGTTGATCTTTTTGTTATTTTTGTCTTAATTTTGTTTATTTTTGTAATGATCTTTATATTTATTTCCTTCTACTAATTTTGGGTTTTTTTTTCTTGCTTTTCTAGTTCCTTGAGGTACATTGTTAGATTGTTTATTTGAAATCTTTCTACTTTATTGATGTAAGCCTTTATTATCTATAACTTTCCCTCTTGGTAGTCTTTTTGCTGTATCTCATAGGTTTTTGTGTGCTGTTTTTATTTTCATTTGTTTCAAAAAAATTTTAATTTCTTTCTTAATTTCTTCATTGACTCATTGGTCTTTAGAAGCATTTTATTTAATTTCCATGTATCTGTACAGTTTTCATAGTTCCTCTTTTTATTGATTTCTAGTTTTATTCCATTGTCATCTAAAAAGATACTTGATATAATTTCAATTTTAGGTTTCTTTTCAAAAAAAATTTTTTTCAGCATATTATGAGGGTACAAATGTTTAGGTTACATATATTGCCCTTGCCCCACCCGAGTCAGAGCTTCAAGTATCTCCATCCCCAAACAGTGCCCACCACACCCATTACGTGTGAACATACCCATCCCTCTTCCCCCCTCCCATCTGCCCAACATTGGATGAATGTTATTACTATATGTGCACTTAAGTGTTGATCAGTTAATACCAATTTGATGGTGAGTACATGTGGTGCTTGTTTTTTCATTCTTGGGATACTTCACTTAGTAAGTAGAATGGGCTCCAGCTCTATCCAGGATAATACAAGAGGTGCTAGATCACCATTGTTTCTTATAGCTGAATAGTACTCCATGGTATACATATACCACATTTTATTAATCCACTCATGTATTGATGGGCACTTGGGATGTGACTTGGCAACATTAACCTGGGATGCCAAGGGCTATGCCATGAGGTGAGGTAGGGTCACCAACTATCCTGGGTTTCCTGGGACTGCTGTGTTTTGGATTTTGGGAAGAACAATAGTCCTTAAGCCAAAAGGAACAAGGGTTTAGTAATTTGGGAAATTCTAAGCTTATTCCAATTGAAAAATTTGCCAAAATTAGGAGATACACTGTTAGGAAAGTGTATTCTGGAGAGAAAGCCAAGGATGTGGCTGGACTATCTTTTGCTAGTGCTTTGGAAGGATAAAAAGTATTCATTCACACAGAGGCTTTTTGAAGACATTAGGCATGTGACTCATGTATCTCCTCAACAGTCTCAGCAGAAGCCAGGAATAGAGATGGGATTATCCAGGAAAGGTATATAGAGAACGCTCTTGTCCAATGGAGTAAATTCCTATGACATACATGGAGAACCCATAAGATTTTTGAGAAAGTAATATCAGCAGAAACCTTGACAACCCGCATTGAAAGGGACAGAGAAAAGAAGAAATGAAATAAGGCTGTCAGACTCCCAAAATTATATAAGCAGGATACAGGCTGATGAAACTTATCCAGCTGAAAACATTGGCTACCCTTTTTGAAGAAGGAAGGACTGCTCTTTGGGCAGAGCCATGGGCCCAGAGAGTGGCTCTTTAAATGAGGGACGGTGGATTCTTTGGCCCAGCTGGCAGAGCTGTGGGTACCGGGGGTGGAACCATGAGCTGCAGAAGATTATTCCCAGGTCTTAAAAACTAATGGAGTTTTCCCTGTTCGATTTCAAAAGTTTTTGGGACCAATAACTCCCTTTTTTCATTTCTTTTTCTCTCATTTGGAATGCCAATGCCTGTAACCATTATTCTATTCCTGTTCCATTGCTGTATTTTGGGAGTAGATATTTTATTTTCTAGTTTTGCAAGTTCACAGATGGAGAGGAATTTTGCCCCAGAATAGTTTATACCCAGAGTCTTACCTGGAGCTTGATTTAGATGGTTTAGATTATGAGATTTGAGACATTTAAACTGATAATATTTAGATGAGATTTTGGACTTAAGTTGATGCTGTAATGGGTTAAGACTTTTGGGGATGTTGGGATAGGGTTAATGTATTTTGCACTTGGGATGTGTTATTAAATACAATGAATCCTCTCCCCTTTTTAGGTTCATCATAGTAATATACCTGGAAACCAAGGATAAAGAAAAAATATTATATTCATGTGGGGAAAATAACAAAGAAGACAAATTTTTTCTCATCTGATACAAAGGGAACCAGAAGACAGTGGAATGACATCTTTACAAAGATTAAAGGAAAGAGAGCATTCTTAGAATTCTATATCCAGTGAACATATTCTTAAAATTATGTTTAAAAATGAAAAAGACTACTTTTATTTTTTTTATTTTCTTTTGTAATTTTTATTATTTCATTATATGATGGGGGTACAAATATTGTTAGGGTTACATATATTGCCCCTGCCAATCCTCCCCCACCCCCGCTGTGCTAGAGCTTCAAGCATGGTAACTCCCTGGTGGTGTGTGTCACACCCATTATGTAAGTATACACTGTTCCCCTCCCCCACACCTGCCCACCACCCAATAAAAGGTTTTTTTTTTTTTTTTTTGGTTGCGTTGTATTTCTTTGCATCTCCCTAAGAAGGATTAGAGGTATTCCTTTCCCCCCACAATGCTCGCCATATCACAAGGATGTGGGTCTCTCCCGCCCCCTGACTCCCTGGTGAGTACTACCACCATTTGAGCACGATAGTTTTAATCAGTCAGAACCAATTTGATGGTGAGTAGATGTGGAGCCTCTTTTCCTGGTCTTGTGTTACCTCACTTTGGATAACAGGCTTAAGCTTAATCCAGGATAGCATAAACGGTGCTAATTCACTATCGTTTCTTAGAATTGAGTAATATTCCATTGTGAGCATATACCAAATTTTAATTATCCATTCCTGAATTGACGGGCACTTGGGTTGTTTCCAAGACCTTGCAATAGTGAATTGTGCTGCAATAAACATTCGGGTGCACATGTCTTTATAATAGAATGACTTATGCTCTTTTGGGTAGATGCCCATCAATGCTATTGCAGGCCTGAATGATATTTCTATGTCCATTTCATCTTCATTCTGTAGTTTTGGGGCATATAGATTTTTATAGTAAT
>VBSM01003156.1:2829103-2847247 GCA_008086735.1 Cheirogaleus medius
TATGTATCCCTAACAATACTTGTACCCCCATAATAAGAGGAAATTTAAAAAAAGGAAAATAAAAAAGAAATATAAGAGGTGAAAACTTTAAAAAAAAGAAGAAAATTTCAAGCATAATTCTTGAAAAATGAATTATGGAAAACAATGTTTAATAGTAATATGCATCTAATATTTCCACAGGTATAAAAAATATGAAAATGGGTAGGAGAGGAGAGATATGTGAAATTGTGTTAATTTCCTCAATCTGTATAGGGAATAATCGATATGAGCTATATTATTATTTAAATGTGGATAAGTATAGAGAAGTTTATTCTTCTTCTATTCTTTAACTTTCAATATTAGTCACTTGAATATTTAGCACAAATAGAATATATTTTTTCGAATGTGTATATAGTATATATATCATATAATATATACTATATATATATCTTTCCTCAAAATAAAAGAAAGAAGCTATAGTTCAAAACAAAAAGAAGAAAACAATTGGTAAGGAATTGTATGGAACAAAAATCTTTTTAAAACGTTTTCATAAGCAGAATGAAACATCAATTATGACAATAAATGTAGATTGGAACAATAAATATAGATTTCCTTTTTTAAAATAAAAAGATGTTCAGATTGATTTAAGAAGCAAAAGATGTTTTTAAGAGGCAAAAAGTAGTATCCTGGAAAAGCTATTACCTGTTTTAGTCAATATTTTTCTGAAAGTTCTAATAAATGAAATAAGCCATGTCCCCCTACCAAAAAAGATGACAGATATCTGATAGTTCCTATGAAAACCTCAAGGCAACTGAAAAGTTGTTAGAGCTAATATGGAAATTCCTTAAGATGGTCAATAGTTAACCAATTTCCATTTTACTTCTTTGTTCTCTTTACCTCTATAAAACATACTGTCAGGTGTCCATAGCATATTCAACTCTAGGCAAGGAGACTTCGCCCCAGTGCATTTGAGCATGTCTACTCCCTCTAGTTGAGGATTTTGCTTATCAATTCAACTGTATTAGTTTCCAACTGTGAATAAGCCAAGTACACTTGATATTGCAAAAGCTGATAAAATAGTGCATGAAATGTTGCATATAATATTAAACTCTATATGAAAGAGGATTCTTTCAATGGAAATTCTTTCAATGGATTCTTTCGATGGATTATTTTGGAATTATTTGACAAAATGAATTGCAAACAAATAATTTACTGATTAATTAGTTAAGGTGGACAGAAGCACTATATATGTTTAAGGAAAAAACTCTTGGATGATGTAGCATCCATTTTGTTTCACAAGTGTCTTTACATTTTCATTCCATGTTAAAGACACTGATACTACAAATTGTAGGCAATGATTTGTAAGTGTGGTTCACTTAACAACACTTCAGCTTGCAATAATCATCCAACCCACATCAGATACACAAAAAAGGTCTTGGTCATACATCAGAAGGTTGGGAATAAAAGTGTGCATTTATAGATTTCAAGTTAAATTAAGATTTTAAGGATATATACATTTAAAAAAATTAATTCTCTTTTAAGTGGCTTTTTAATTATTGATCAAACACTGGCTGCTTTGGACAAAAGGGCTTTTATTGTACATGAAGCACAATACTTTTTCCTTATGTAAGGAATAACTAGTTAGAAAATTATAATCTCCAAAAGTCACACAAATATAAAATATTAATAAATGTAGCATTCAATAACCAAGACAAATTTAAAGTAATTGCAAAAAAAATTTTTATGGGAAAACTTAATATTTTAAGAATATTATGTCTTCAGAATAATGCATATATTTGGTGCAAACATGCTAAAAATTCCAAGAGAAACTGAGTGTGTGTTTGCATGCATATGTAATTCATAATGTGATTTTGAAGTTTATTTGGAAGAATAACCAAGTGAGAATAAATACAGTTCAAAAAACAAGGGTGGAAACTTGAATTAAAAATTAAAATGTTGCATAAATTATAATATTTCATAAATATATAATGCACTAAAATTATATCAGAAATAAAAAATAAGTGCAGGAAAAGAAAAACAATTCAATAAACAGAAAATACCCAAGAATGTATGAATCTTAAATACACAATAAAGTCAAGGCAGCATAGCAAAGTGGTTAAGAGCATGCTCTTTGTCATAAGACCACTTGGGTTCAAAGTAATCTTGGACATGTTACATAAAATCTTTGCACTTCAATTTTCTCATCTATAATACAGAAATAATAAATGTACTTACCAATAGGGTTTCTGTGATAATATGGTGAAAATAAATGAAAGGGACTTAAAATAGTGCTAGTCCCTATAGATATGCACTAAATGTCAGCTCTTACTATTTTTCAAATAACCACAGCATTGGAATAATGAGCTAATATTTGTTTGACATTATTTTCCTGTTACTATAAACTGAAATATATTTTGGATGATCAGAATGTTTGTTTTCTCAAAAAGTGAAATTGTAAAGGAATTAGAAGACTATACAGTTAAGGGCAAAACTAAGACCTCAATCCAGCAAACCTAATTATCAGAAGGTAGAATCTACCTTGTAGTTTTTGGTTCTTGGATTTTGGTTTGCAACTTAGTTAAGATGTTGCTAAGATATTCATGGAAAAGACAGATTAGTTGGAACTGTTCTGCTGGAGTGTCTGACACCAATACCCAAACTCTGAGTCTATACTTGTAAGAGAAGGAGGCAATCTTCTATGAAGTGTGATTTGAAAAGCCTCTGAAAATATCTCCTGCCCCATATTGTTCCTCTAAAGGAAATGAACACTGGGAAGGAAATTCTTGAGTTAATTATTCCTGCGAGAAAACTTACAGGCTTTAAGGTCCTTCCATCTGTGTTTGAATCCTGGCTCTGCCACATGCCAACTCTCTGGTCTTGGAAAATTTAATTAGTAAATAAAGCTTATGACCCACAGTTTCCTTAGCTAACTTGCAGAGTTAGTGTGCATGTAGTGAAAATATATGTAAAGTACCCTGTGTTGTGCCTAGAATTTTTCCCTCCAAACATTTTTC
The DNA here is from genome assembly GCA_008086735.1 of Cheirogaleus medius. Classification (NCBI taxonomy): domain Eukaryota; kingdom Metazoa; phylum Chordata; class Mammalia; order Primates; family Cheirogaleidae; genus Cheirogaleus; species Cheirogaleus medius. The sequence continues at coordinate 2,832,097 of VBSM01003156.1, forward strand.
ATTGTAAAATACATATAGCATAAAATTTACCATCTTAACCATTTTTGTGTACAGTTCAGTGGTGTTAAGAATAATGCATTCATATTCTTGTGCAGCCATCACCACCATCTGTCTCCAGAATTCTTTTCATTTTGCAAAACTGAAACTCGACATCATTAAACAATAGCTTCCTATTTGCCCCTATCCACAGCCTCTAGCAACCACCATTCTAATTTCTGTGTGTATAATTTTGACTGCTCTAGGCTCCTCATATGAGTGGAGTGACTTTTGTGACTGGATTATCTCAGTGTGTCTAGCTTTTAATAGGGGCTCGCCTCTTCCCTCTCCTCTCTCTCCCTCTCCCCAATTTCTTGAATACTATATTATCTCTCCTAGAATCATGGAAACTCCTTCAACCTGGCAACTTTTCCATCTTTTCATTTTCTTAACTAATTTCTACATATTTCAGCTCAGGATTCAGCTTAAGAATCAGCTATCCAGAAAGCAGCCCTAAGTCTCATTCTCCCCACATCTTCAAGATATGAATTACTGCAGAATCATGCATATATCTCAGTTACTAGATTGTTAGCCCTGCACCAGGTTAAGTACTGTCAATCAATCAATCAAAGCTAACTAGCCTTTACTGAGCACATGTTATATGCTGAAATCTTAGTATCAGCTCTGTGGGAGAATATGAAAAAATGATATAAAAAATGGTCTTTCTCTCAATCATGCAAGGAAGACCTGACATTTAAAGGAATTTTGGGAAAAAATATACTAAATGAAAGTTTCTTAAATTATCTTTTTAGAAAAGTAAAGCTATACAATGCTCCTCCTCCTAACAGATAGCTCAATCCATAGATATTAATACATAGATTCATAAATAGAAACAGAGCTAGATACATAAATATGTATACGTAGTCAAGTACATTTGGGAAATACTAAAAAATTCTGTCTCTTTGTGATCCACAATGTATGTTAGCATCAAAATCCTCTAAGAATCCTTGGAATTTTTTCAAAACTTATTGGTCTGTGGAATGTTTTCTTTTTCACACAGTACAACTAGCATTTTGGGAAAGCCTCTTTAGATGCTGTGGAAAGCATATTCAAATATAGTAATAATGGCTTATGCCATAATGAGCAGGCACTATCTGGGCTATCCTCATGCGTTAATTCAGTTACACTTCAGAACACCACCACAGGACAAGTAACATTTTAATACCTATTTTTCAGATAAAGAACTGAGGTACGAATAGATCAGGTAAGTAGTCTGAGATCAAACAGCTGGTCAGTGAAGGAATTGGGGTTCAAGCCCAAGCATTTTATTTTATTTCATATTTCAGTGTCTTTAATTCAGTGTCAGAAGTGGTCTTTAGATTTTATTGTCGCCCTTGAAAATACCTTGTCGTTTTTTCCCACTAACAAAATGCTACTGATGTCAGCTGCTTCATCTGCCTTGCCAGGAGATTCAATTTATTTGGAGCAAAGGAATGAGTTAAGTCCTCTTGTGTGTGTTTATCAACTTGATAAATGAGTCCTAAGAAGGTTAAATTTATCTTCTGTCTAAACAAGAGTCAAACTTGTGAGAAACAATTGTTCAATGCACATAAAGTTGAAAGTCAATTCTTGGGTGGAGAAAAGGAGGAATTATGAGAAGTCACTGCTAAAACTAGGGAAAAAATTCTGTAATTTCTATGATCTTGAGCCTCAGTTACCAATGATTTAGATAAGCCTCGATATGAACTTTCTAATCATTTTTTCCCTCCACCTTCAAACATGTCAACCATCTAGAAATTTTGGTAGTGCAAGCCCAAGAATTTTAGATCTAGAAAAGAGAGACCTGATTTTGGGCCCTGGTTTCACTTCTTCCTAGTTATATGATGTTGGATAAACCACAATCAAAGCCTCATTTTCCTCATCTGGGAAGTGTGGATGCCCAGTCCATTATGTCACTGATTTATGTAATTCTTCTTCAGTCTGCTTTAACGTGTTCCCGACACCAGAAATCAGGGATTGGCAAACTTTTGTTATAAAAAACCAGATTGTCAATATTTTAGGCATCGAGTGCCACATCAGTTAGTTGTACATTGTGTATCTTCCTTTCTCCTCCTTCTCTTTCTTTCTTGCTACCTCTCTCTCTATCTCGCCTCTCTCTTCTCTCCTCTCTCCATTCTGCTGTTGCTTCTTTCCTCTCTTTCTTCTCTTAAAAATGAAAGACACAAAGACATGATAAATGTTTGAGGTGATGCATACTCAAATTACTCTGATTTGATTATTACACAATTTATGCCTGTATCAACACATCACGTGTACTCCATAAATATATACAACTATTAGGTACCCATAATAATTAAAAATAAAAAAATTTAAAATGTGAAACATATCCTTTGCTAAATGGTTGCACAAAAAGAGGCTGAGTTTGAACTCTAGGTCCAGCTTGCCTATGCTTGCTCTAAAATATTACACACTCTAAGTCAGGATCAATTAGGAAAAAGAATAATCAATTAGTTTATAAAAGGTAAAGTCTCTGAAGATGTTTCCTTACCTCTTTGCAATTCACTTCATTCCATCAGCCATCAAAGAAAATTTATACAGGCAATTCTTCTTTCAGAAATACCAAAAGTTTCTGCTATAGATGATTAAGGTAGCTCTCCAAGAATACTTTATATCCGTATATACCGTGTTCCTAAAGGATAAAATACAATAAGGATCCATGCAGCATCTCCTAGAAATAATGAGTGATCAATCAGTGATGTCCATCTAATGTCCAGATGCGGATAGGAAAGAGTGTGCTGGTGTCTAGGAAAGAAGTCAGGCTTTAGAGAGCTGTGCTTGGGGCAGGGAAAGGGAAACAGGGTCACCAAGAAAGTAGGGATGCTATGGAGTTATCTTAAGCCAGACTCCTGCATGGAAAGCCCAGGCTTTTTTCTACATTCTCCTTTTACTCAGAGGCGATTCTCTGACAGCCTTATTTAGCTAGATAATTTGGTGCCCTGTAAGATGTTCCATTTAAAATAATGAGTCTCCAAAGAGGAGGAATTCCCCTAATGGATTTTCCTAAGCCAAGTCCAACTAAAAACATATTTGGGAAAAATTTCCTGGGTTGATAAACTGTGACAAAGTTAATGGGCAACTTTTCAGGTGATGATCATAGACCACTGCCATCTGGGACCATAGCAGATTCCCTCCCTATTATGTAGTTTTGTGGTTTCCTGATTCTAATCAGGTCTTATATTAGGAGTTTATGTTTTTATGGATATTATATCTATAATAGAATATTATGTTTGCATTTATATTTATAATTTCAGGCCCCACGAAGTGGATGGCTTAATTTAATTATTATTCGAGTGCATTTGCTTGCTGCCTTTGACATGAGCAAGCACATTATTTCTGGACACATTCCAAGTAAGTTGTCAGAGAACTTTCAGCTCATATTATAGTCAGGTTATAAGTCCAGTCGCCAGTTTCTTGTGGGGTCCTAGTTTCCGTCTCCTGCCACTACTGGGGATGTTAACTCCTCATTCTCTGCAGGGATTGAAATCCTTAGCCCCGCTGACTATTTATGTTTTCAATACTCGATAGTCTTCTGATTTTAGTCATCAGCAATCACTGCAGCTTCAATTCCAGTCATCAGAAATTTTAATATTATTTTTGACTCAGGTGTTAAATAAAGTTTAAGTTTTTCCCTATTGTTGCATTGTGTTTAGAATGGAATTCAGAAGTTTTCATGTATGTTCATATTTCCCTGGTAGAAGAAACTGATGCTAGAATCTTTCACTTCTGAAAAAAAAATCATAAAATTAAATATTTTTTTCCCTAAAGAACATTGAGAAGTCTAACATATGCTTAAGTCTCCTCTCTCTCAAGAATATATTTTTTCAGTTTATCTTTCTGGTGATAATCTCAACTAAAACACTGCTACTCAAAATATGGCCCAAAGATGAGTGTTAATATGGAAAATGTTTGTTGCTGCTTTGATAAAAGATATGCACAGAAATGGAGAATAAGTGTTTCAAAATTTTTAGAGCAATTTGACATTCCTATGCCACTCACACAGTGCTTTTCACACGCATGTTGTTGAATGGAGTCTAGATCAGTTCTGGTGCGGCTACACTTGGGTGTGATGAATCTCATTAGCACGAGTTGCAAAGTAGTAATGAGCAGTAGAACACGTTAAGTTGTGTGATATTTTAAGGTTTGTCAAATATAATTCAAAATTATATGAATATGTGATAAAAAGCATTTAAAAATTTTTATAATTTGTTTTTATAGTAACTTAATTTTTAATCAAACCTACCTTTAAAAATTTATATTTTAACATTACACCTAAATTAAGAAAGCAAAATCTGTAATTTTTTTAACTTTTAAAACTGAAGTATAATTTACAAACAGTGAAATGCAGTGTACATTTCAATCACATTTGACAATTGCATATACTCATGTCACCCACATCAAGCTTTCATTACCTTAGAAAGTTCCCTTGTGTCTCTTTCCAGCCAATACCTTCCTTGGAACCCAACACTTTTTTCTTTCTTTGTTTCTTTTCTTTTTCTTTTAATTGTGTATTAGCTTTGAAGGCTACTGAAATTCATGTAGAGTGAATCCTATTGTATGTACTCTTTTGTGTCTGGCTTCTTTCATTAAATTCATCCACATTATTGGGTGTATCATCAGTTCACTCTTTCCATTGCTGAACAGTATTTCGTTGTACAAATAGACTGAAAATTTTTATCTGTTATTTTGTTGAAAAACATTTGTTCTGACTGAACACTTAGGGGTCAAACTTTTGTGTTACACAATTGATGTGTTTTTAACTTTATAAGAAATACTAAATCGTTTTCCAAAGTGGTTGCACCATTTTATGCTCCTGAAATTTTTTTATCTGTTATTCTGAAATACAAAAGTTTCAGAATATACTGAAAATGCCAAGAGCATAGTAGCTCGCTTCAGTTGACATATTGCCTTCTGCCTACGTAGTTAAGTCTCCTTCTAGCTCCCTCTTTTAAGAACACTTGTGGCTATAAATGGCCCGACTGGATAACCCAGGACAATCTCCCAATCTTAAAATTCTTAGTTTAATCACATCTTCAGAGTCCCTTGCAGGTTCCAGGAATTAGGATCTGTATATCTTTGGGGACCATTATTCAACCTACCACATTAGGGATACATTATGCCAACATTGATGTTGATACCCATTTAAAAATAATTTATAGCTGTAATAATATTTGTCTCATACGAGCTGACTTAAATTCATTAATATTATTGTGACTAATGATATTTGGGATTTATTTCCAAAAAATCATTTTATGTTTTATATCTGCCATGATTTTTACTCATTTTTCTACTTTCCATTTTTTAATTGTTACTATGGAATTTTTAGCCTGCTAGAAATTTTAGGTGATGAGTAAACAATATCCTTTTATTTCTTTCCTGAATTTACAACCAACTGACAAATATGTTACAGAGTTCAGAAAGGTGGAGATCAAAATCATCCTTCTTATTAATAAAGCTAATTGCTAATTAATAAATGAATAAGTAATTGTAATAGTACTAACAAAGACATTTCACTAACTTACCTTGGATCTGTAAGCAGATGCGCTTAGTAATATTTTCTTCTCTGAATTTATCCTCCTGTAACAGACACTGTCAGCACTTTACTCACATCTTTCAGTGCACATTATCTTTGTGCATGCTAATACTTATTGATGAAAGAATATGCATTCTTGGCCTGAGGGATGATTGTGGCTGAAACAGCACTCTTAGTCCATGGGTAAACCAGACCCGGAATGCTGGGAGTTAATTATTCTGGTGACGCCATCAATAAAGGACAGAGGGAAGATGAGAGATAAATAATGTAGATTTCTCACTGCTCAGGTGGTATTACTCTGAAACCTGCTTTATATAGTTCAGTAAGATAAATCTCCTGTTCTTGAGTGATATAATCTACTGTATAATGCAGCACTGTATTGTTTTTCTTCTCTTCTCTGTCTCACTGTCCCACACCCCTGTCAGTCATTTCTTATATTACCTCTAAAATAAACCACTTTAGCTCAAACCCTTAACTCTGGGATTATTTATGAGGGAATCCAATATAATACACATTCTCAGGTTATAGGTCTCCCCTTTGCAGAAGCTGATTCTTCTGTTTTATTGCTTCCATATAAAGAAAACATAACAGAAGGTACCCTTGCTGCAGATAATGAGAGCAAAAAAAGAGAAAGAAATGCATATGAACCAAGAATGCTCGATTCTCTTTTCCCAACTCCCCAATCAGATAAATTGCCTTTCTTCAACCTTACAAAAACACATTCTTTGTACTTCAGCACCTGTGAATAGTAAATTAACTTTCAATCCTTGTGTATTTGAAGATGTCCTTATTTTGTCATCACATTGTAATGATAGTTTATCTGGGTATAGATATATGGATGAATATTTAATTTCCTCTCAGCTATTTGAAAGATATCAATCCACTGTCTGCTGACTTCAATGGTTTTTATGAGAAGTCTGCTGTCAGTCTGATTATTACCACTTTGCATATTTCTCTCTGACTTCTAAAAATCTTTCCTTCTTGATTTTCCAATTTCACAATACAATCAAATAAAGATTTTTAAAATGTATCCTTCTCAGAAATTGGTGTGGTCCTCCAAGAAGAGGACTTATAAATTTCTTCAATTTACCAACCTCTTAGTCATTTTCAATTTTGATATTTATTTTCTTTTGTTTGTGCTGTTCTTTCTTTCTGAAATTCCTGGTAGGTCTATATAAAAGCTTCTCATTCTGTTTTGCTTTTCTCTTAAATTGTCTCATATTTCCATCTCTTTTCTCTCTAGGGTATTTTTGAATGTTTTTAAAGTTTTAACATCTACATGCTAATTCTGAAATCACTTTTGTCTTATGATAACATATATCCAATTAATTGAAAAATTTTATAAATTTTTTGATAATATATGCTTTATTTCCAAGACATTTCAATTTTTTCCTTTTTATATTTCTTGTGCTAATTAATAACCAATTATTTTTTCATTTGTTTTCTTCTCTGGTTTTATTTTCTTCATAATTTATGATTATTTTAAACATGTTTATTTGAAAGTTTTGTATTGCACTATGATTTATTTTCTCTTTGCATGCAATATTAATCTTCTCTTGGGTCTGATTTATTCTGTTTATTGATTTTATTAGTTGTATTTCATGGATGAGGTTTCCCTACATTTAACATACCCCTATTTCTTTGAGAGCTCATCTCATTTTGGTGTTTTTTGTTTTCTCTTCATTGGATAAGCCCTCTCTGTCAAGTGATTTTGTGTGTCAATGGCCAACATTTCTGATATTCACAGATTGTACATTAATAAGTCAAAGTTTTATCAGTGGTGGTTTGATCTTGTTCTTTTCAAGTCAAGTGAAGGGTTATTCCTCTTCTTTACTATAGGCATGAGGACTTGTTATGGGGACAAACCAAATGAATATTCAGAGATTTAATTTAGCTACATTCATGGGAAAGAATCATGTAGATTTCCTGTTTTTTTGAAAGGAATCTATCTTTGGTACTCACTGAAAATATTTGTGACCTGTTTGCCCAGGGGTGTTGCTGTCAAGGGCTCAATAGTTTGTTTTATTCCCAGAGCTCAGTGGATGATAGGATCATCTCTCACTCACCATTGTGGTTTCCTTCACTTTTTGGACCACAGATATTTGTATATATAATTTTGAGTCCAAGTGTGTGTTTTTAAATACATGGTATATAATTTCCATATGTTTAGAGGAGTGAAAGAAGATTTTTTTCTTACTTTCTTTTCAGATGATTAATGACCAAATTACTGATGTAATTTAATTTGGCTCTTATAGAAAATATTGAAATATCCCACAACAGATTACCTTGAATGGGTTCCAAATGTTCTAACTTCCCAATCAATAAGGTTTAACCTAATCAATAAGTTCAGAAGTGTTTGCTTGTACAATAATGCTGACATATGCATTCATGATTGAACTTGGATTGGAATAAACTCTACTTGATGGAGTCATCAAAAACTTTATGGAAATGATTTTGTACCGTAAAAAGAAGCAAATACTTTAATGATATAACTGGAATATGCCAGTTAACTCTTATATGCCATATAACTCTCATGCCCACCTGTTTGCAATATCTTCTCTGCATTTTCCTGTCTCTGCTTTTCACCCTCCACCTAATTTCTCAGCAAATGATAGTCCCTTGAGAAAGCTACTGATAAAATGTACATATGCTATTGCAAAGCAAGTCTGGCTCTTTCCTAAAACATTAGCGAGAAATAAAGAGGTAAAAATATTATATGGCGTATATGTGTGTTTTGAAGACAGGTGTCATGAGAATATCACTAATTTCATTACTATTGAAAGAGTTTTAAATTTGTACTTTAGTACTGCTGATGAGAAGGGAATGAAAGTCTTCCACTCTCAACACATTTCCTGGACATGCCAGAGAAGAGTGAGAGGATTCTGTGGCCGAGGTCACAATTTTAAACATAGTTTGACAGACTGGATTAAACAAAGCCAGACAGAGAAATCAGTCCTTGTTGTGGTTTCCCCATAAGGTCCATAGTCCAGGGAGACTATGGCCCTAGGAAGTTGCATATGAGCATAGGTTCAGGTAAAAAGTTCAATAATCTTAAGTAGTAGAGAAAAAACGTGAAGCAGTTCTGGAGTGAGAGCGGGGCAGAGAGATGAGATGGCCCAGTTCACTCTCTATTACTTTTGCTAAAGATATAATAAAAACGCTTTATATTTATTTCTTTATAGTAGGTTAAGCATTGCACTAAATGTCTAAAATATACTATCTCATTAGATAGCACCCCGTCCTTATGAAGTAAGTACTATTATTATTCACATTTCATAGGCAGAGTAACTGAGGATTAATACAGAGTAACAGAGAGATTAATACAGTTTGAACCCATATTGTCTGACACCGGGGCCTTTGATCTTAATCATTGCATTAGTATAATTTAAAAATACTTCCTGAGAGTGGAGAATTCATGACACAATTTTATTATAATTGTGGGATTATAATCTTAATCTTAAAATAGAAGTGGAATTCTATTTCCGGTAAAAAAGAAATCCAAAATTTTCTTTAACATAATCATATTCCAAAAACATGAATAGAACAGGCTTCATGTGTGAAAGAATTGCTTAGAGAAATTGAAGACTAGAAATAATTAAAATTAAAAAATATTCTTAGTCACTGGAGATCCAATGGAACTTTGACATGGTTTGCAACCAATTTATAATTAATAGGCTAAGCACAATGAAGACTTCACTTTTCCAACAACCTTTTTGAATGCATTCTTGACTTCTTTGTTTCTCAGGCTATAGACCAGAGGGTTCAGCATGGGAATGATCATGGTGTAGAACACAGATGTGATTTTGTCTGTGTCCATGGAGTGGATGGAATTTGGCTGTAAGTACATAAAGATGATTGTCGCATAGAAGATAGACACAGTGGTGAGATGGGATGCACAGGTGGAGAAGGCCTTCTTCTGTCCCTCAGCTGAATGCATCCTCAAGATGGCAACAAAAATAAAAAGATAAGAGTTCAGGATAATCAAGAGAGTGAAAAAGACATTGAACGCTGCCAATGTGAAGAGGACAATCTCATTTGTGTAAATATCAGAGCAAGAAAGAGCCAAGAGTGGGGGAATGTCACAGAAGAAGTGATTGACCACATTGGAATGACAGAAGGAGAGATGGAAAGTGAAGGATACATGGATGGAAGATTGAAAGAGTCCACAAATGTAGGAGCCAATGACTAGTATAACACACATAGTATTTGTCATGGTTGTGGTATAATGCAGGGGTTTACACACTGCTGCATGACGGTCAAAAGCCATTGAGGCCAGGAGGAAACTTTCAATAGTGACAAAGGCTGCAAAGAAGAACATCTGGGCAGCACATGCATTGTACGATATGATCTTATCCCCTGGGAGAAACCCCACCATTACCTTGGGAGTGACAGCTGAGGCATAGACACAGTCCACCAGGGAGAGGTTACTGAGGAAAAAGTACATGGGTGTGTGGAGTCGGGAGTCCAGAAGAATCAACACAATGATTCCAAGGTTCCCAGCCAGAGTGATGACATAAATGAGAGTGAAGATTATAAATAAAGGAACCTGAAGCTCTATGGCATCTGTTAACCCCACAAGAAGGAATTCTTTCACCTCTGAAATATTCTCCATCAAAGTTGTTTGGGATTTATCATGAGAAGTACCTATGACAGGATGAGAAAACACAAAATTATGATAATTGAACACTATCATGGGAACTGAAATGTGGCCAGGGTCCCTTGCTCATGTGTCAATTTCCCATCCAGTGTAAGAGTCTGTGTGCGAGAAGCTATATCCAGTTGCTGGGTGGCAGTGGGCTGTGTGAGGTCGTTCATCTGGAGGTGGTATGTCTGGGCACTGGAATATCTCTGCTGACCATGGCTGGGGTACATTTCAGCTTGCCTGGTGTACAGTATACTCTATTACACTGAACCACAAAGGGCCCTTTTCCACTGCTTGCCATATCTTGCAAACACTCTTGCTAAAATATACATGAAAAGTGTAATCAACAGAAAGCAAAATATAGGAAACATTTGATCATTCCTTGGCATGTAATGCTGACAAGATGTGTCACATGCATTTTCTATCTCTGATAGACTCATCCCCAACCTGTTCTTAGTAGCTAACGATATGCGATGATTCAGTACACTGCTCTAGGGACACCGATACTATTCTCTCTAATTTATGAGGACCCTTAATCGGGTGCTTACCTTTAAACATTGGCCTAAAGAAACCACATGATGTGTGGAGCACATTCTTACTGATACTTTTTTGTCTTTCAGTAACTCAAAACCTAAGGAGCAGTTTTTCAAAAAGCAAAGCTTTAGTTTTTTTTTTCTTTTCATGTCTTTTCTTTTCTTTCTTTTTCTCACAGGCTGATGTTTTCACCTCTCCCCACCACTTATGTCTTTGCTTTATTTGTGGGGAGGATGAATAGGAGAAGATGGAAGAGTTATTTTGGGTCTCCCCTAGAGAGAGAATCTGTGCCTTCAACCAAGCTGCAGACAGCCTGTCATACCTCAGGGTGTATCTGGTTGTGCTCACTTCTAGTGGTGGCTCAGGTGACAGCTGCCCTGCTTATAGTATGAGAAGCTCTCTCATATCACTCTCCATCTCCCTCATAGGCTATCCTGCTCTTATGTGACAATGAACTGAAAGTTTTCCGAAAACCATAAAAGATATTAACATTTTTAAATTAGGCAATCTGAACCATTACTTTTCATAGCCCACCTCGTCTCTTCTTGGATACTGAAGAATATTCAGCCAATAATATCCAATGTCCAAACTTTGATGTCCCTAAAGTAAATAGCCTAATATGTGAGATCCCCAAATAGATGTTGAAAGTGTTACAATCCCTGAAATTCAGAAAGGGAGATATGATCTTTCTGCGGCTACTCCTACAGCATGTTCACAAAGAAAAGTAGAAAATATGGTCTCCTTTTGAAAATAATCGGCACCCCAACCACTTAGAGAAGACATCTGATGGTAATGAGCATGGAAATCTGGGTGCTGTAGAGCAACTTAGTAGAGTGAAGAGGGCAGTGAACAAGAAATCAGAAGACGACTAGCTAACAGGATGTGATATAGCTCTATAATCACTCAGGGCTTTATTTTCCTTTTTTTTATCTGCATTTGCAAAATAAAAATCACTGGACCTTCTAGCACCCCTTCCAATTCTAACTGGCTATGATTGTATGTTTTCTTGATACTTACTTTTGTCCTAGGAACAGACAAGTGAGGATACAAAGAAGTGGGTATGAAAAAGCTTCGTGGCCAGACCATTGACCAAAAGTCCACATCCACATCCAGGAAAGCATCATGCTGGAGAAACTCCTTCCCCTCCTGTGGCATTTTATGTTGTGGAACAGAGTCTCTGCTTGTGCTCTTGCAAGTATCAAGGCAGAGACAGAGACACATCTCTGGGGAAACATTTAATATTACGTGAGTGGATATCTCAGGAGGCTTCTGATTCCCGGTTGATCCTCCCAGTCGGACCCTGACTGGAGACAGCAGAGGATAATGTCTGCGTTTTGGCCGAGAGTGCATATGAAGACATGGAGGGATGGAAGCTTAGAGAAAAGAGCTTCCAGTCATCAAATCAGCAGTGCCACAGCCACATTAGGCAAAAAACAGAAAACCTCATGAAAATCTCTGATTTATGCAAGGTCAGGACTTCATGCAAGCTTTCTCATATGTAGCTTGTTTTCAAAGATCTAGAGATTTCTCCAGCAATATTTTTTCTTTCTGTTTTTCTAATTTTTTTTAAAACAAAATACCTGTTTGTCTTACCACCACAGAACTGGTCTGAGGGTCTTTTCTCTTAGTCTGGAAGTAAAGGGATGGATCCATTTTTTCCTCTGCATAGATGTCTGATCCCAAACACCAAGGAAGGATTATGTCTTTTTTTAATCAATGCAGTCAAGTGCTGCGTGGTCATGTGGCCTAACTTCAGTCCTAGTCCTGCCACCTATTAGAGTGTGACCTTGGCTAAATTATTTAATCTCTCTAAACTTTAGTATATCATCTATAAAAAGGAATAATAATAATTGTGTATCTCTTAAAGGAGAATCATAAAGATTAAATGTGATAATGCATACCATGATGACTAGCACATGTTAAGAGCTCAATAAATTTAAGTACTACTACTTCATTATAAGTAAAAAACTGATATGTGAAACAATAGGAGTGCTCGTACATGACATCTGCTCCCTCTATTTCCCTGCCCCCTTGCAGCTAGTTAGAAGCACGAACTAGCTCTATACCGTGTACTGGTGAAGAAGCAGGATGTGTCATTTGGGGGTTGAAGTATAATAAAGCCCACGCATAACCACTTGTTTGCCTCTCCCCTGATATGGTAACCAAAAAGGCTACATGTTCTAGAGGACATAGCTACAGGTGGCAAAATCTCCATTGGCTGGGTATTTAAGTGAACATGTGGAGAGAGACCTCCCCTTTCTTAGACAACCTATTATGCACACTCATTAGCAGAAATATGAAATAAATCTCTGTTATCTTAAATCATTGGAATTTTGTATTGATTTTTTATGGCAGTTTAACCTGGTCTACCTTGTCTAGCCTAATACAATGTATAATAAGCTATGTATGTTTTGTTGACTATTTGTCTTTTTTTCTTTTTTTTATTTAAGCATATTATGGGGGTACAAATGTTAATGTTACATATATTGCTCTTGCCCCCCTCTCCCCTCGAGTCAGAGCTTTAAGCGTGACCATCTCCCAGATGGTGCGCCTTGCACTCATTATATTTGTATATACCCATGCCCTCCTCCCCCCTCCCACCTGCCTGACACCCAATAAATGTTATTCCTATATGCTCACTTAGGTGTTGATCAGTTAATGCCAATTTTCTGGTGAGTACATGTGGTGATTGTTTTTCCATTCTTGGGATACTTCTCTTAGTAGAATGGGTTCCAGCTCTAGCCAGGAAAATACAAGAGGTGCTATATCACCACAGTTTCTTATAGCTGAATAGTACTCCATGGTATACATATACCATGTTTTATTAATCCACTCATGTATTGATGAGGGTTGGGTTGGGTTGTTTCCACAACTTTGCAATTGTGAACTGTGCTGCTATAAACATTCGAGTGCAGGTGTCTTTTTCATAGAGTGTCTTTTGTTCTTTTATGTAGATGCCCAGTAATGGGATTGCTGGTTGTCTATTCATTCTAATGATAATTTCTTTGGCTGTGCAGAAGCTTTTTAATTTGATCAGGTCCTATTGCCTTTGGGTTCTTCTTCATAAATTCTTTGCCTAGGCCAATGTCTATAAGACTTTTTACAAAATTTTCTTCTAGAATTCTTATAGTTTCATGCCTTAGGTTTAAGTCTATTATCCACCATGAGTTGATTTTTGTGAGAGGTGAAAGGTGTGCATTCTGTTTCAGTCTTCTACATGTGGCTATCCAGTTTTCTCAGCACCATTTATTGAATATGGATTCTTTTCCCCAGTGTATGTTTTGTCTACTTTGTCAAAGATTAGATGACTATATGAGGATGGTTTTATTTCTGGGTTCTCAGTTTTGTTCCATTGGTCTATATCTCTGTACTTGTGCCATTCAAATGCTGTTTTAGTCACTATAGCTTGAAGTCTGGTAAATTGATGCCTGCCAATTTGTTCTTTTTGCTTAAGATTGCTTTTGCTATATGGGGTCTTCTCTGGTTCTATACGAAGCATAGCATTATTTTTCTATATCTGTGAAAAATGATGTTGGTATTTTAACAGGGATTGCCTTGAATATATAGATCATTTTGGGTAGTATAGACATTTTAACAATGTTGATTCTGCCAACTTAAGAGCATGGTATGATTTTCCACCTGTTTATGTCATCTGCTATTTCCTTCCTCAGTGTTTCATAGTTTTCCCTGTAGAGGTTTTTCATTTCCTTAGCTAAACATATTCCTAGCTATGTTATTTTTTTGTTGTTGCTATTGTGAAGGGTATTTAGTCTTTGATATGGTTTTCAGTTAGACTGCTGTTGGCATATAAGAATGTTACTGATTTCTGTACATTGATTTTTTATCCCGATACTTTGCTGAATTTGTTTATCAATTCCAGTAGATGCATGGTAGAATCCTTGGGTTTTTTCAAGACATAAAATCATATTGTCAGCAAAAAGCAATAGTTTGACCTCTTTTGCCCTCATTTGGATGCCCTTGATTTGCTTCTGTTGGCTGATTGCTAGGGCTAGGACTTCCAGCACTATGTTGAATAGAAGCGGTGATAGAAGGCAACCTTGTCTGGTTCCAGTTCTGAGTGAGAATGCTTTCAGTTTTTCCCCATTCATTATGATGTTGGCTGTGGGCTTGTCATGGTTCATATCATTTTTAGGTAAGTCTGTCTATGCCTATTTTGTTAAGTGTTCTTATCATAAAAGGGTGTTGAATTTTGTCGAATTCTTTTTCTGCATCTGTTGAGAGGATCATATGCTCTTTGTTTTTGCTTCTATTTATGCAGTGAATTACATTTATAGATTTGCATATGTTGAACCATCCCTGCATCTCTAGGATGAAGCCCACTTGGTCATGATGGTTTATTTTTTTGATAAGCACCTGAATTTGGTTTTCTAGGATTTTGTTGAGAATTT
>VBSM01003156.1:2856442-2875544 GCA_008086735.1 Cheirogaleus medius
TCTTTTTTTTTTTTTAGAAGAAAACATGGGTGATTTTTTATTACCTGGAAACAAAGAAAACTCTTTCTTGACTTAAAATCCAGAAGTGATAAGGGAAAAGAGATAAATTTGTTCACATAAAAATAGAAAATTTTTTTACATAAAAAATAAGCAAAGTCAAAAGACAAACACAAACTGGGGCATTATATGGTGATATCTGCAACTTAAATCACTTATGAAGTGTTACTATTCCTAATAGGTAGAGAGCCCTTAGAAATGTTGTTTGATTCTTACAATACTTCACTTAGAAGAATGATCTCTAGTTCTATCCAAGTTAATACAAGAGGATTAGTTCACCATTATTTTTTATAGCCGAGTAGTGATATACATATACCACATTTTATTAATCCACTCATGTGTCAGTGGGCACCTGGTTGTTTCCACATCTTTGGGCTCATTTATGCCCCTGTTTTACATATGTGTTTCTACTGGTATGTGGTCAAAGACGTGTGTGTATAATGAGTGAAGGAATCAAACATCCTCAATAAGGTTTTTGACAAGTAAGACCCAAGAAATCTTATGATTCACCTTAGCCGTCTCAAATAGGTATTCTATTTCTAGATATAATATTTTATTTTTCCCAGACAACATGCTTTTAGAGAGGTAAGAGTATCACTCTGGGAACTTAACTTCCATGTGGGCCTTAAAATGTGATTCAGGCCATGGAGAGTATCTCAGGGGAATGAAACTAGGTTATCATGGTTACTACATTAAATTCACGATCCTAGAGACAACTTTGCCTTCTCAACCACCTTCATAAATGCATTCTTCACCTCCTTGTTTCTCAGGCTGTAAATCACAGGGTTTAGCATGGGGATGACCATCGTGTAAAACACAGATGCCGTTTTGTCTGTGTCCATGGAATGACTGGAGCTGGGCTGTAAGTACATGAAGATAATAGTCCCGTAGAAGATGGAGACTGCAGTGAGGTGAGAAGCACAGGTGGACAAAGCCTTCTGGTGTCCTGCAGCTGAGTGCCCCTTTAGGATGGTGACAAATATGAATAGATAGGATATCAAGATAACTAGGAGGGCAAAAGCGACATTGAAGCTGGCTACATAAACAAGAACCAGCTCATTCACATGTCTATCAGAGCAAGACAGAGCCATGACTGCTGGTACATCACAGAAAAAGTGATGGACCACATTGGACTTACAGAAAGAGAGACTGAATGTTTCCCCGATATGGATGGAGGCATTCAAGAAACCACAGACATAGCAGCCTAAGATCAAACATGCACACATGCTCGTTGTCATGGTGGTGGTGTAATGTAGGGGTTTACACACTGCTGCGTAGAGGTCGTAGGCCATTGCGGTCAAGAGTAAATTTTCCACACTGGCAAAGGCTGCAAAAAAGAACATCTGAGCAGCACATGCATTGTAGGAGATGACCTTGTCTCCTATAAGGAGCCCAGCCATGACTGTGGGAGTGACAGCTGAAGAGTAACAAAAGTCCACCAGAGACAAGTTACCAAGGAAAAAGTACATGGGAGTGTGGAGACGAGAGTCCCAGAGAACCAAAGTAACCATGCCCAGGTTTCCAGAAACAATGATGAAGTAGATGAGAGTGAACATGATCAAGAGGGGGACCTGTAGTTCTGGGGCACTGGTTAGTCCTAGCAGGATGAACTGTGTCACTTCTGTACTGTTCTCCATCAGTGTTACTCGGGCATCAGAAGACATCCTGTAGCAATGAGAATTAAAGGACAAGAGTGTTAATAGAGGCTGTAGGATAGATATTGCACTGAAATCGAAATGTTCATATACCATGTGCATTATTTCATTATATTAATAATATGTATTCAAGATTCTCCATATCCAAACTTGAGCTTAACCAAAAAATTTAGTGCATTAAGTATCTATAGAGTTACAAAAGTTAAATTAGAAAGATCTTCATGGATTATCTCACCAGTTTTTGAATTTTTATAATTATAAACTGGCATTTGGAAAATTTTATAAATTTTTCACATGACTTTTGTGGAATTATGCCAATTCAGTTTTTCCTGTCCTGGTGAAAGCTTATACTTCTGTTTCTCATCTGGGAGGATTGGTCTAGATACTTTATATCTATATTCATTGATTCCTATCAATAATATTTTGAGTTTGATAGGTTGATACTTTCATGCACAAGAGGTTGAGTAATTTATCCACGTTTACACAAGTGTTAAGGGCAAGCTAAGCTTTGAACCCAAGCACAGTGGTTCCCAAGCATGAAGGTCATAATGGTTTATTAACGAAATTGTTTTAGCTCAATTTACAGTTGCTCGTTGTCTCCATTGGCCCAAACTCAGCGTTGGGGGTTTCACAGTGAAGTAACTGAGAGATGTATGCACAGCAGATGTCTTAGGACGACTGGAGCCGTAGGAGCATGTACAAACCACAAAGGCACTTCTGATATGGAGCTCGGGCTCTGAGAATAGCTGCATATCGACCCTACTGTTGACTACCTTGGAGTCACTGGTCCTAACCTAACTCCCCTGAAGCTCATTTTATCCTTCTGTAAAATGAAGATAGTAATGATATTTAACTCAAGATATTATTGGGAGAATTAAATGTGAACATGCATAAAAACACAATGGTGATTAGCCAACCTGAGGAGGGCTAGCTATGATATTATTACTAAGATGGAATGATGGATTCTATCTTGATTTAGGAAATGTGTGTGGTGACAAGCGAGACTTCAGGTGTGGATGAGTTTTTAAGTCTTGCAGCCTCCTTCTTCAATTTGCCTTTTCTCATGCAGTAGAATCATTCTAACTTTTTGTGCCCTCCACTAATTCTTTCTCTGTTGTTGCTCTACCCACAACACTGGCTGCTCTAGCCTTTCAATGTAGCCTGTTTTTTTTTTTAAATTTATTTTAATATGAAGCCTTTGGAAGGGTATCCATCCAATGCTAACTACTAGTTCCTCCCATCTTCCTCATTAAACTTCAACAACTTCACTTTACAAGCCAACCCCTTAAAGGCTTTATTTTTGCCAAGCTTAACCCACATGATCACTTTTAGCATACACCATGCTAACTCAGTGTTAAGCATATACCATAACCAATGTTAAGAGCTTTATACATAAATGGATGTGTTGGTGTTATGTATTTGTGTGTAGTATAAGTTAGGTAGTAATATTATTTTTATTTTACTATTAAGGCAAATGGGGACTTCTGAAGTTCTTAATGATTTACAATTACACAGCTAGTATGAGGAAGATTAAAAATGAAAAGCCAGTTTAGACCTACTTGTCAGCCTGTGCTTTTAGCCAACCACTGTCAATGTGGACAGACATGCTAGAAATAATAAGGATGGAATCATGGGAAACACGTTGAAAAGAAGTTTGGAGTTTGCTAATTCTCTTTGGTACCTTTTGAACTTATTGAAGAGCAGCCACTTTACCCTTCTGTTTATTCTTTACCTCCAATGAGAGTCTAATATATAGTGCACAAGATAAAGTTGCTACATAATCACTTATATTATTTTTTTGACTAATCTTTTTGAGAAGAGCAGCATAATGATGTTTCATAAGTATCAGCTAACTCCCTACTGATGGAAGTTTTGATGTTTATACCCCAGCTTCACCTCATTCTTTTAGAAAAATGTTGAAACATATATTTCTGTGTTCAAAAAATAATAGTAGGTATACCTGTGCCACTGCTTTTGTATGGATTACAGTTTTCACTAAAAATATAAATTGAATATAGAAGCTTACCTTGCTCCTTGAAGACAAGAGACAGTCAACCATGAACAGTGAGTTCTATAGCAGAAATTCTTCCCTGCACAAATTCTGTTAGAGAAATTCTCTCTCAGGTAGTGGCCAATGGTTTCAAGGTCTCTAAACCAGGGAAAGATGGAGGACAAGACACTAATACATGTTCAGATAATGAATCTACCGTGCATTTTTTCTGTATCCTTGGAAGAGTCACTTACCTCCTTCTTTATTATATTATAAAATAAGCAATAAAATTACCTCTCCCATATAATCCATAGAATTGTGCTTGTTTTATTTATTTTAAATTTTTTAATTATTATGGGTACGTAATAGTTGTATGTATTTATAGGGTACACATGATGTTTTGATATAGGCACACAATGTGAATTAATCAAATCAGAGTAATTGTGGTATCCATCACCTCAAGCATTTATCATTTCTTTGTGTTAGGAACATTCCAATTCCACTCTTTTAGTTATTTTAAAGTATACTCTAACTTATTGTTGATTATAGCCACTTTGTTGTGCTATCAAATATTGTTCATTCTATCTAACTGTCAAACTATATTTTTGTACCCGATAACCATCCCTACACTAGCAAATGAAAGAGTGCCTGTAAAACAAATCATTTAGGAGTTATCATTTTCAAGTCACACAATATAATTTTTATCTTGGGGTGTTACCTTAGTTATGGCTGCAGGCTCACAGGAAATCCTAAAATCTACAGAGGGCCTGTGTATACAAATAACTGTTAACATTTGGATGAATAAAAAATGATCCAACGAGCTAGGAACAAAGTCTGGTACCTCCAAAAGGAAGTCACCTGGAGTCATGGTGGATTTCCGAAGCTAATGCATAGAGCCAGGAGTGAATTAAAGAGATATGGTGCCCTCAGGGGATGTCCTCCATGAGAGCATCTACAGCTCCTCTTCTTGCTTTCCTAGAGAAGACACAATTAAATTGCCTGTGGGGACCAAATTGGCTATCACAAGTGTGCACGTATGTTTTTCTATTACTTGTTATTTTGTATTTATTTTTCACTTTTAATTAGTATATAAGTTGCAAATAATATTAGGCACACATTTTGATATTTATGTCTAATAATTTTGTTAAATATATAGTCATGTAACCACTACTACAATCACCTAGACTAATTTCATGGGCTATAATTTGATCAACTCCTTCTCCCATCCACTGCCCTGGCAATTACTAGACTGTTTTCGTACAGACAATTTTGCCTTTGCAAGATTGTCCTTAACTAGAATCCTAAAACATACAGTCTTCTTTTCTGTCATTTTTTTACTTAATGTAATTCAGTTGAGGTCCAGTAAGTTTGTTACCTGTGTCTATAGTGGAATTTTTAAAGTTGTGGAATAATGTCTGATAATGGGAACTTTACATATTGTGTTTTTTTAATTCCCAAGTTGAAGACCATTTGTGTCATTTATAGTGTTTAGTGACTGTGAATAAAGCTGATCTAAACATTGGCTAATATTTTTGTGTGAATATAGGTTTTTATTTCATTTGGCCAGGTATCTGGAAGTTGGATTGTTTTGTCACATGGTAAATATGCTTGATTTAATGGAAATTCTCAAACTGTTTATGGAAATAGCTCTATAATTTTTTTTGAATGTATATATATCTTGAATTTTTTATTGAAATATGGGGAAAAGTACAAATGTCATAAGCACACCACTCCAGTTTTCACAAAGTGAATGCACCTGAGAATGAGCACTCAGGTAAAGAAACACTGCCAACATTCCAGAAAATTCCTTCTCACCCCTGTGTCATCATTACTCATCCCCAACTCCCACCCCCACTAAGGGTGACCACTAGTTTTACCCAGTTTTAAGCTTTACATAAATAGAATCCAACTATATATATATATATATGCTGTTGAATTCAGTTTGCTAGTATTTTTTTGAAGATTTTTGCATCTATGTTCTTAAGGAATTTTGGTCTGTAGTCTTCTTTTTTGTTGTTGTGTCTTTTCCTGGCATTGGTATTAAGGTGATACTGGCTTCTTAGAATGAGTTAGGAATAATCCCTCCTTCTCGATGTTATGGAATAGTTTCTATGTAATAAAGGTCCCAGTTCTTCCTTGTAGATATGGTAGAATTTGGCTGCAAATCTTTCTGGGCCAGGGCTTTTTTTGTTGTTGGTAGATTTTTTATTATTCCTTTAATGTTACTGTTTGTTATTGTTCTGTTCAGGATTTCTATTTGTTCCTGATCCAGGCTTGGGAGGTTGTGTGTTCCCAGGAATTCACCCATTTACTCTACATTTTCTAATTTGTGTGCATAGAGGTTTTTATAACACTCACGGATGATATTTTATATTTCTGTGGTATCAGTTGTAATGTCTCCTTTTTCAATTCTGATTGAGATGATCTGAGTCTTTTCTCTTCTATTTCTGGTTTATCTGACTGGTGGCCTTTGGATTTTGTTTATCTTTTCAAAGAACCATCTTATTGTTTCATTGATCTTTTAATTTGGTTTTGGTTCCATTTTGTTTAGTTCAGCTATGAGCTTTCATATCTCTTTTCTCCTACTAGCTTTGGGTTTGATTTGCTCTTCTTTTTCTAGTTCCTTGAGATGTGACATTACATTGTTATTCTGTGATTTTTCTGTCTTTTTGATTAGGCATTTAAAGCTATGAACTTTCCTTTTATGACTGCTTTTGATGTTCCCATAGATTTTTGAAAGCTTGTGTCCCCTTTGTCAATCAGTTCAAGGAATCTTTTGATTTCTATCTTAATTTCATCATTTACAGATGGATTGTTCAGCAGCAGGTTGTTTAATTTCCATGACTTTGTGTATATTTGAGTGTTTCTCTAGGAACTGATTTCTAGTTTTATTCTACTGTGGTCTGAGAAAATATATGGCATGATTTCAAATTTTTTTAATTTGATGAGAGCTGGTTTGTGGCCTAAAATATTATCAGTCTTGGAAAATGTCCCATGTGCTAATCAGAACACTATATATTCAGTATTTTTAGCATAGAATGTTCTGTGAATGTCTGTTAGGTTTGTTTGTTCTAGAGTCCTATTTAATTCCAGTGTTCCTTTATTGATTTTCTGCTTCCATGATCTGTCCAATTCTGTCAGTGGGGTGTTAAAGTCTCTGGCAATTATGACGTTATTATTTATTTCTTTGCTTAGATATACTAGAATTTGATTTATCAATCTGGGAGGTCCTGGGTTAGGCACATATGTACTTAGAGATGTTCTATCTTTTTGTTGAATTGCTCTCTTTGCCATTATAAAATGACCATCTTAGACTTTTTTTTTTTACCATTGTTGATTTAAATTCTATTTTACCTGTTATGAGAATGGCTACACCTGCTCAATTTTGGTTTCTATTTGCATGGAATATCTTCTTCTATCCCTTTTTCTGGAGTATGTTTGAGTCTTTACAAGTTAAATATGTTTGTTGGACACAGCATATACCTGGGTTGTATGTTTTTCATCCATTCAGCCAGTCCATGTCTAAGTGGGGCATAAAAACTGTTCATATGCAGTGTTAGTATGGATATGTGGGATACTGTTGCGTTCATCATGTTGGATGATACCTTGTTGTTTTGTTTTCCCTCTTGTGCTATTGTTTTATGAAAAGTGTGAACTTTACTTTTGGATGTTTTTATATTGGGTATCTAGTATTCTGTTCCATGTATAATGCACTTCTGAGTATTTCCTGTAGGGTAGGTCTAGTAGTGACAAATTCCCTTAGTGTTTGCTTGTCTATAAAAGTCTTTATTTCTCCATCATTTATGAAACTTATTTTTATAAGATATAAAATTCTTGGACAGCAGTTGTTCTGTTTAAGAAGATTAAAAATGTGGTCCTAATCTCTTCTGGCTCGTAAGGTCTCTGCTGAGAAGTCTAAAGTTAACCTGATGAGTCTTCCTTTGTAAGTTAGTTGTTGCTTTCATCTTGCAGCTTATAGAATTTTTCCTTTCCTTTTAACTTTGGCCAGGTTGATGACTATGTGTCTTGGAGATGTCCTATTTGCTATGAATCTTCCCGGTGTTCGATGACCATCTTGTATCTGGACATCTGAATCTCTGGTGATACCAGGGAAATTTTCCTCAATAATTCCCTCAAATAGATTTCCACACTTTTTTTTCTTTTACTTCTTCTTTCTCAGGGAAACCTATAATTCACATATTGGTTTTCTTTACATAAGCCCATATGTCTCTGTGTTGTCGATTATTCTTCCTTATTCTTTCTTCTGCATCTTTGACTGCCTGGCTTAGTTTGACAGCCTTATCTTCAAGCTCTGAGATTCCTTTTCCTGCTTGGTCTGTTGTGACAGCTTTTAAAATTTCCTAAGTGACTCTCTCTTTTCTTAAGTTCTGTTATATCCTTATATTGTCTAGCTCTTTAGCCACATTTTCATTTTTTTCATTCATGTCCCAAAATATTATTTTGGCTTCTTTGTGTTGGTTTTCAACATTCTTTTCAATTCCATTCATCTTATTTGCCATCTTATATTCTGAATTTCCTTTCTCACATTTTGAAAATTTCCTTTTGGTTGAGGTCGATTGCTGTAGATCTTTTGTGATCCTTTGGCGGTATTAGTCTAACTTGTTTTTTTCATGTTGCTAGAATTCTTTTGCTGGTTTCTTCTCATCTGAAACCTCATCTCTCAGCTCCAGGTAGATAGATTTGTGGTTCATTTTTTCTCCTTTGTTGGGAACTCTCTGACTAAGTGAGAAGAGGGAAAGGTTCCTAGATGGTACTTTTGTGGCCTCCTCTGGAAGATATACCAGAAAGGAGAGGGAAAGATGCACTGAGAGCCTGTAATGAAGCTGTTTTGTGTTGTGTCATTCCTCTGATTGTCACAGTCCACGCCAGTGCTGGAGGATCTTGTTGTGGAGTGGTGGGTTGTGCTCTAGGCTGCTGTTGGAAGCTTGGGTGGAGGGCTGGGAGAGCACCCTTCCACACAAGCTAGGACTGTGGGAGATTTCTGTGCCCTGGTCTTCCTGCTGCAATGGTGGGGGGAGCTGGGCATGGCTATCTAGGCAGCAGTCATGGGTGTCAGGGCTGCGGGTGTTTACTCCATTCAGGACTATGGGATGGCAGCTCGCAGGAACATAAATATATACCTCCTAGCTCTCTTGATAAAAAGCCCTAGAAGAAGTGAAACAGCAGTACCAGAAAGCACACCCAAGATCCAAACCTTGGGTTTAAAACACCATTCTCTATTGGAATAAAGGAGGACTCTTTGTAGAAATAGTTGGTTCTGTGACAGTGGTAAGGAAAATACAAGATGACCCTGGAGCACCATGTAGTGCCATAAAACTATAATAATTGCATATTTTAAAAAAAACAAAAAACAAGAAACCAAACCAAACAAACAAACAAAAAACAAAGAATGAACTATGTCAAAGGCTAACTGAAAAGAGCTTTAAAAGGTGAAAATTGGAATAATTAGACCAAAATATAAAAAACCTGATATTGAATTATAAAGTAAACGAATGAGAACACACTAATGTAAATAATGATTATGAATAAATAAATGAGAGAGAAGAGACAAATCTGCTTACAGAAAAACTCCAAATAGGTTATTTAAACACTGACCTTACCAGGTGGTGTTCCCAACAGCTGGAGTGTGAGGTGGAATTAATGACTTGTTTCTAAAGAATACAGTATAGAAAAAGGAAAAAAGGTAAGTCTACATGAGAGAAATTAAGCAAATTTATCTAGGACCTGTAATCATGTTAATACCATGAGTTATAAGTCATGTTGATAGTGTATATGTTTGATATAATGTGATAAGAAGAGTAATTACTATCACTGGTATTACTTGCAACACTTGCAGTCTCAATAAACTCATGAGAAAAATCACAATTTCAATTTTAGACATTCTATGAAATATCTCACCAGTACTCCTCAAAAGTTTCAAAGTCATCACATGCAGGAAAGACAGACAACCTGCTATGAGCAGAAGAGATAAAGGAGATATGACAACTAAATGTAAGAAGAGAAAAAGAAGAATATTAGTGGGAAAAAAACCTAATGAAATCTGAATAAAGTCTTAAGATTAGAAAATAACATGAGTCAATCGTAGTTTTGTAATTTTGGCAAATGTACAATGGTAATATAAGATTATGACTTAGGGGAAACCAGGCAAGAATTTGTATTGGATTTTTGTATTGGTTTTGTATGGCTGCTATAACAAAACAATGCATACTAGGAAACTTAAAACAACACATATTTATTATTTCACTGTTTGGAAGCCAGAAGTCCAAAATCAGTTTCCCTGGCCTGAAATCCAGGGAAAGATCTGATATTAGCAAGGCCATGCTTCCTATTTTATAGGCTGTAAGGGAGATTCTATTTCTTGCCTCTTCCATTTTATGGTGGCTGTAGGTATTCCGTGGCTATGGTCATATCACTTCAATCTCTGCTTCAGTGGTCACATTGCAGACTCCTCTTCTGTCCGTGGTCACATCTCTCTGTCTCCTTATAATGATACATGGGATTGTCTTTAGGGCCCACACAGATAATCCATGATAATCTCTCAACCTTAAATTAATCATGTCTACATAGTTCTTTTAGGCAATATAAAGCAAAATTAAAAAGTTGTGGGAATCATGTTGTATAATGATTGTGCATTATAATAGCATATTGAATTTATTTTATGTTTGCCATTCTATATGGGCATTTAGAATCATTTCAGTTAGTCACATAATTTATGTGTATGAAGTAATTTTTCAAACATAACTAAATATTAAACCTCAAATAATGTCACATTTGATGTTTACTTGATATGTTCTTTGTCACTTAATAAAATATGACATCTAAATAAAAATTATGAGCCGGCTTCAGATGATACACTTGATGAGGGGATTTCTAGGAAACTACTGTGTCCAAAAGTGGGGCATATAAGCACTAAGCGACAAAATAGATAAAACAGCAAAGCAGAAGACTAACTCTGGCTTTGAAATGTACTATATGTCTACCTAGAAGGTTTATGTTACAGATTATTTAGTATAATCACCAATGACTCAAAGATTCAAGACATTGATACAATTTTATTCATTCATTCTACAAATATTTATTGAGAATTTCCTATGAAACACTCTATTTAGGTATTGAGGATCATTTTCGTGAACAAAACAGGTAATTCACTGTTCTTATGGCGTTTACACTCTAGCTGGAGTGGGATAGGCAACAACCAAATGAGCAAATACACAGTAGCAGAGTGTGGATAAGGACTATGAAGGGCAATGCAAGGTGAGAGAGCAGCACACATGGGGAGGGGAGAGTGATTATTTTATATAGTTGGTCAGGGAAGGACTCTATGACAGGGTAACATTTAAGCAAAGACCTGAATAAAGGGAAGGAGCATTCCACACAAGGAACAGCAAGTATGAAGGCCTTGGGGCTGGAGTATGTTTGGAGTTGTGAAAAAGTAACAAGAAGATCAGTGTTAATAAAGTGGAGTAAAAGACAGGGAAAGTGACGAGAGATGATGTATCTCAAATAATATAAGAATGAAAGAGCAGTGTTAACCTTTTCAAAGCATTCACAGAGACACAAATATACATTTTTTTGTTTCTCAGTACACTTTTTAAACAGTGTGAAGGTTGGTAGTAATATATAAAGAAATTTACAATGCTTTAATTTTTACTCCATTTTCTGGTACTCTGGGTATTGTATCTTTTTAACAATCAAAATATGAACATGTTGGCTCTATGAAATGACTCAGTCAAGACACAAATATTAATTCATATGAGATGCTATATTTATGTATTCTGGATAAAATGTGCCAAAGGAAAGCACATACTTTCATTTAATAGTATATCTCTTTTTTTCTAAAATCGAGACTCTTAGAACAGTATCCAACTGAAGAAATAAAAATATTAAACATAAATGTATATTCTCATATCCAAATGAAGAATTTAAATTGTTATCATTAAATATTAATACGAGTGTATTGGTCAGGGTTTTCCAAAGAAACAGAACTAGTAGGGTAATTAGAGATAAATAAAAGGAGATTTATTATAGGAATTGGCTTGTGTGATTATGGAAGCCAACAAGTCCCACAATATGCCATCTGCAAATGCAGGAAGCAGGAAAGCCAGAGGCATTATTCAATCTGAGTTCAAAGGCCTGAGGAAGGTCGAGGAGGAGTGGGGAGACTGGCATAAGCCCTGGCGACTGAAGGCCTGAGAACCAGAAGCGGCAGTGTCTGAAAACAGAGAAGATGGATGTCCCAGCGCAAAAAGAGAGAGAATTTGTCCTTTCTCCACCTTTTTGTTCTATCTAAGTGAGCCCTCAATGGATTGGATGGTGGCCACCCACACTGGAGAGGGAAGACCTACTTTACTAAGTCTACTGGAAACACCCTCACAAACACACTCAGAATAATGTTTTGCCAGATATCTTGCTATCTCTTACCCCAGTCAAATTGACACATAAAATTAATCATCTGGACTTTCCACGTTATATTTAATCTTATCAAATTTCCATATTTGTGTCTGTGTCCCCATGGGACACCTTCATGCACTTCTGTTTATGGGATTGTTTTTGCTCCGTTTCACATGCACTTGCATTGACATGTGGTGAAAGAAGCATGTATTATAATAGAATAAATGAATACATCAGTATCTTTAATAAGGTTTTTGAAAAGCTAGCCCCAGGATATCTTAGCCATTCTTATTTAGGTATTATGTTTCTGGACATAATGAAAAGAAAGTCTTTTCTCTAGACAATAGACTTTTGAAAAGGTAAGAGTATCACTTCAGATATTTAACTTCATTGTGGACCTTAAAATGTGATTTGGGATATGGATAATATCCATTGATATGGATAAGACCTGAGAGAAATGAAAATGTGATTTGGGATAATGTGATTTGTGATTTGAGAAATGAAACTAAATTACAGTACATCCTACACTATTAAACTCACAATCCTAGAGACAATTTTGCTTTCTCAACAACTTTCTTGAATGCACTCTTCACCTCCTTGTTCCTCAGGCTGTAGACCACAGGGTTCAGCATGGGGATGACCATAGTATAGAACACAGATGCGATTTTGTCTATGTCCATGGAGTGACTGGAGCTGGGCTGTAAGTACATGAAGATTATCGTTCCATAGAAGATGGAGACTGCAGTGAAGTGGGAAGCACAGGTGGACAAAGCCTTCTGATGGCCTGCACCTGAGTGCATCTTTAGGATGGTGATAAAAATGAATAGGTAGGATATCAAGATAACCAGGAGAGCAAAGAAGATATTGAAGCTCACAACATAAACAAGAACCAGCTCACTAATATGTCTATCAGAGCAAGAGAGAACCATGACTGCTGGAATATCGCAGAAAAAGTGATGGATCACATTGTCCTTACAGAAAGAGAGACTGAAAGTGTCCCCAATGTGGATGGAGGCATTCAAGAAACCACAGACATAGGAGCCTATGGCCAGACATGCACACACGCTTGTCGTCATGGTGGTGGTGTAATGTAGAGGTTTACACACTGCTGCGTAGCGGTCGTAGGCCATTGATGCCAACAGGTAATTTTCCACAGTGGCAAAAGCTACAAAAAAGAACATTTGAGCAGCACATGCATTGTAGGAGATGACCTTGTCTCCTATAAGAAGCCCAGCCATGACTGTGGGAGTGACGGCTGAAGAGTAACAAAAGTCCACCAGAGACAGGTTACCAAGGAAAAAGTACATGGGAGTGTGGAGACAAGAGTCCAGGAAGATGAATACAGTCATGCCCAGGTTTCCAACGAGAGTGATGAAGTAGATGAGGAAGAACATTATAAAGAGAGGAACCTGTAGTTCTGGGACATTGGTTAGTCCTAGGAGGATGAACTGTGTCACTTCTGTCTTGTTCTCCATCAGTGTTATGTGAGAATCACAAGATGCTTGTAGCAATGAGAAAAAAAGTGATAAATGAATTGAAATTAAAAAGTGTAAGTATTAGTACAATATGTATTTTTTCATTGTAGCAATAACTTGTACTTCAAGATTTTCTAGAACAAGCATGACCTTGACAACCAAATTCAGTGCATTAATTATATACAGAGTTACATACTGTTGAATCTGAAGAATCTTAATAGATTACCTTCCCAATTGTTAAATTTTATAAATTTTTATACTGAGATGTAGTAAATTTAATAACTTGATCAAGATGACTTGTCAAGGTGCATCTATCTGCCAATTCACTTTTGCTGAGTACAGTCAAATCTGACACTTATATGTTGCTCATTTACCAACAGCTTCTCTAGACATTTAAGATGTATACTCACTGTTTATTTTCAGCAATAGTATGAGTTTGAATAGTTGTTGCATTCATTTAATCTATAAAGCAGTAGAGATTGAGTAATTTATTCACGTTTAACAAATCTTAAATGGAAAGCCATGCTTTGGACCCATGCCAACCTTTGCACTCATGCTGAATGTTTCTTAAGTCTAATGGTATAATCCCAAGCTAAATCAAATTGAATTTAACTCAATTTACAATTACTCATTGTCTCCTTTGGTGCAAACTCAGTGTTCCAGGTTCACAGTTAAGCAAGTGAGTAATGTACTCATAGTAGATGTGGTGAGATAACTGGAATAGTAGGAGGAAGTTCAATTAGCAGAGGGAGTTCTCAGAAAATCCACATCATCAGCTATAGCAGAAATAAAGGTTGGGTTCTTAAAAAACATCCATATCAGTCCTACCATTTACCACCTTGGAGTCATTGGTCCTAACCTAACTACCCTAAACATCATATTTCCATGTGCAAAATGGAAACAATAATAAGACCTACTTTGAAGTATTATTGTGAGAATTAAATAAGGTAATGTACTAAAAAACAATAAAATGCTAGGTGTTAAGCACAGCATAATGAGTGATAGCTATAGTATTATTATTAGGATGGGATGATGGTCTTTATGTTGGTTTGATAAAGATGGATGATGATCAGGAGGGCTTCAGGTGTGAGTGAGTTTGAAGTCTTGAGGTTTCCATCTCCAATTTGCTTTCCTCAATACTAGATCCACTGAGACTTTCCATGTTCTCCAGTGATTGATTCTCAGTCTGTTCTCACTCCAAGCATATGATTGGCTGCTCTAGCAATTTCATGTGAGCCATTCTTTTCCTTAATTTATTCCTTGAAATCCATATTTTAGCTTGGGTAAAAGAGTTCCTTTTTCTTAAACTCATTCTTTCTCTCATTAATGTCATTCCATAACTAAATCAAACAGATCAAAGGTTGAAGTTATTAGTTTATGGCTTTCTTTAGCTCATAGATGTGATTTGGTGGCAAGTTCCATGTTGTAAAATATTTTATTTCGATCTGTTCTTGTTTATGAACAGTATTTTAAATGCTTATATCTAGATTGAAGCCTTTGGAAGGGTAAGCATTCAGTACTAACTACTATCCCCCATCATCTTTCTCCTAAACCTTTGGCAACTTCACTTCTCAAACCTTCCCTATGAAGACATTATATTTGACAACATTAATAAACACAATCACTTTTAATTTATCCTATGTTCTATAACCAATGACAAGAACTTTACATATAAATTTGGTGTGTATATATGTGTGTGTGTTTGTGTGTGTGTAAGATAGGTAGTATTATTATTCTTACCTTATCATTAAGAAAATTGAAAATTTGAAATTATGGTGATACTCTAAAATTATACAGCTAGTATGAGAAAGATTCAAGATTCCAGACTTAAACCCATATTCATCTTAAAATTCTAAGCTTCTGGCCACATCACTGTCAACATGTATAGAAGTGCTAGTAATAATAAGAATAAGATTATGGAGAAAAGGATAAAATGCAGTTCAGCGTTTGTTAATTCAAGACCATTTTGTACTTTAAAGAAAGAATACTTCACTCTTCTTTTTTTGTTTATTTGTTTTTTAACCACTAACGGGAAACAAATATATAGCAAAGAGGATGAAATTACCACCTAATCAATCAGAGCATCATCTATCATACTTTTTGTTCATATTTTGGGGGTAGGAAACATGATGTTTCTTAAGAATCACTGAACTCCTTATTAAAGACATTTTGACATTTTTACCTCAGGATCACCTGAGTGTTTTAGAAAAAATATTGAAAACATCTATTTCTGTTTTCAAATTACTCATAGTATGTATATCTGTCCAACTTCTTTTGCATGAATTACACTTCTCACTAAAAATGTTTATGGAATATAGAAGCTTACCTTGCTGCTAGAAGAGCAGGAACAGCCAATGCAGAATAGTGGGTCTGAAATCATAAAATTGGCCATGAAATATTGCATAAATATGATTAGAGGAGCTCCCTCTTGGATAGTGGGCAAAAATTCCAAGTCTCTTAGAAGAGAATGGAGGAAAGAACATTAACATGGATCAAATTCTGAATCTAACATTAATTCTTTCTTTGCACTTGGAGAAGTTACTTACCTCCTGCTTATTTATAAAATAACCATGTTACAATGACCTCTCTCACATAATTCGCAAAACTGTATCTGCAAAAACCAATATGGGAGTTCTATAAAACATCTCACTAAGGGGTTATCATTTGAAAGTCAATGTAATTTTTATCTTGGGATAAAGTGGCTGACTATGGTTGAAGGCTCATAGAAAATCCTCAGATAAGAAGTCATGTGTGGACTAACAACAATTATCATTCAGATGAATAAATGATGAACAAAGGGACTTGGCACACAGTGTGGTCTCTCTAAAACAACATCATGTTGAGTCATATTGGGATTTCTGAGGCTAATATGTGGAGATCTGGAGAGAATTATAGTGATGCAGAGAGCTCTAGAGAGTTCCCCCATGAGAGTATGTACAGAGCCTCATCCTATTATACTAAACAAGAAGCAATTAAAAAGCCTGTGGGGGTCAAGCTGGTTATTTTTAATGTGCACACATGTTTTTGTATTACTTGTTATTTGTGGGTTTTTTATTTTCTAATTAAGGCATAATTTACATACAGTAATACCTACACTTTTTAGCATATAGTTCTAAGAATTTTGTGCAATATATATCATGAAACCACTACCTCAATCACCTAAAAAGTTTTATCTGACCCTACCTATTGATAATAGCTTCTCTCACCCACTTCCCTGGCAATAAGTAAACTATTTTTGTCTAAATCATTTTGTGTTTGCTGGAATGTCCTCAAATATAATTCTAGAATATGCAGTCTTTGAGTCTGGCATCTTTCACCTAGCATTTGAGGGTCATATATATTATTACCTATGTAAAAGTGGAAACTTTTTTATTGTAGAAGAGTATTGCATTATGTAAACATCACAGGTTATATCTCCCATTCTGCAGCTGAGGAACATTCATGTTGATTTTAGTGTTTGCTGATTAAGAATAAAGCTGATCTAAACATTTGCTTAAACCTTTCTGGGTGAATATAGGTTTTCATGTCATTTGAGTAAATATGTAGAAGTTAGATTGATTTGTCATATGGTAAGTATGTGTTTATTTGAATAAAAAACTGCCAAACTGTTTTCTGAAGAGACTCTACCATTTTAATCCCCACCAGACTGTTTTATTCAAACTGTTTCATTTCTTTATTGGCATTTGATATTTTAAAGTTTATAAAATTTAATTTAATTTTGATTTTATTTTTTTCTAAGACATCCCAACAAGTCTCATTAGCAAATATTTTTTTAAGCATTCACTTACCTTACCGTCTCTGTTCTAGCCTGGGAATGTTTTTTTCCAACAAAGGAGATAGATCAGTTCCTTCATTTGCACAGTTGCTTCTGAATGCATTCTCCCAAGCAGAGTTATCATATCTTTTTCAGTATAGGCAAGTGTCATGGTTAAATGTTTGTTTTGTGTACCAACGTTGCTTTACCTCAAATTTGGGTAAGAGATTAAGCCTCTTTAAACTTTAGCTTCTCCTCTGTAAGGAAGGAGAAAATATCTTGTCATCTTCATTAGGTTTTTAAGAAGATAATTACATGACATATATACAAAGCATAGCACAATTTCTACCCCATATCAGGTATCAGGTATTCTATAGATTAAATATTAATATTTATTACTTATAAAATTGAATATAACATGAGTCACAAAAATGTTGCTACCCAAACAATCCACCTGCTTCTCCACATATGCCTGTCCCATTTCAACTAGGCAAGACATATACTAGTTCTAGATAATGAACTGTGGAAAGTATTGTAATATTGGTTGAAGCATACACACTATTCTCCCTTATCTTCTCTCCTTATATAATAATCAATAGGCTTACTGTTCCAGAAGGTACAGCTATAAATGGTGATTCCTTCATCAGCAGGTGTTTTTGAGTGACCACACAGAGTCCTCTACATAGCCAGACAACCTGCAGAATGGACATATAGTAGCATAAGCAAGAAACAGATCTGTAGGATCTAAATTATGTCCCCTAAAATGTCAAATTCTAATACCTGGAAGCAGTAAATTTTACCTTATATGACAATGGCTTTGAAGTTGTGATCAAATTAAGGATAGTGACATGTGAGGTTAATCTGGATTATTTGGCAAGTTCTAAATGTAGCTACTGGTTCCATATACAGCACAGGCAGGAAAATGGTAGATTAGAATATTTCAAGGGCCTGTAAGTCCACAGAAACACCAAAAAAGCAACCAAAAGCTGTCAGAATCAACTTTGCTAGAACTCTGGAAAATAGTCAAAGATTTATAGAATCTTAGTGAATGCTAAATCAAGAAAAAGCTAGCATAACATGGTGTTTAAAAATGTATCTGTCAAACTGCTAGGTGACCACAAGTAAATAAACAGAGACATGAGAGACCACATATGACAATGAATACATTCTTAAAAATATTTTAGAAAACTTACTAAATAAACAAATATACACAGAGAAAGCAAGATAGCAAAAGAAACGTTCAGAGGGGGAATAATTTGACTTCCAGTGTTACAACACTACGATATTAAAAATGTCTAATTTTCAGTAAAAATTAAATGATGCAAAGGATGAAGAAACTAAGTCCCATTCACAGGGGGAAAAAAAGAAATTAACAGAAAGTGGCCTGAGGAAGCGCGAACATTATATGTAGAAGACAAAAGATTTAAATCAAATGCCTTAAATATATTCAAAGAGTATATGACAAAAATGAATAAGGGACTAAAGAAAACCAGGACAATGATGTTTCAAAATATAGTGAATATCAATAAAGAAATAGAAATTATAAAAAGGAACCACATAGAATTTCTGGAGTTAAAAAGTAAAATAAAAAATTCACCAGAGAATTTTAAAAATTATTTGAGAGGGGAGAAGAAATAATCAGTGAATTTGAAGACAAGTCAATTGTAATAATCCAGTCCCAGGAGGAGAAAACAGAATAAGGAAGACTGAAAAGAGCTTAAGAGATCTATTGCATGCCATCAAGTGTACCAACACAAGA
>VBSM01003156.1:2884099-2954929 GCA_008086735.1 Cheirogaleus medius
AGAATATTCAAGATTTAAGATTGAAACCCAGTTTCATCCTCATCAAAATCTTTGCTTTTTGCTACCTCACTATCTGTATGTTTAGATGTGCTAATAATGATGATGAGATTATTGGGAAAATATTAAAATGCGGTTTGATTCTTGTCAATTCATTTCATTCTTTTTGTAGTTTAAAGAACTGTCGATTCACATTTCTGCTATTTTTGTTTGTTTTATCTCCAGTGGGAGCCTAACTGATAGTGAATAAGGCAAGATTACCACCTATTTATTCAATCAGAGCATCATCTATCTTAATTTTTCTTCATCTTCTTTAGGGAAGCAGTATGATACTTCGTAAGTATCACTAAGCTCTCTATTAATGGAAGCTTTGACATTTAAACCCCATCTTCACCTTACTGTTTTAGAAAAGAAAATGCTTTTAAATATGCACATAAGCATATATTTATGTGCTCAAGGAGTATGTATAGTTGTCCCACTGCTTTTGCATGAATTACCCTATTTACTAAAGGTGTATATGAAATATAGACACTTACCTTGCTGCTGGAACAGAATCCTGAATAATGAGTCTAAAATCAGAAATTCAGTCATGGAATAAGGCATAAATGCTCTTAGAGACACTCTCTCACATGCAGTTGTCAAAAGGTTCTAAGCTCTTTAAGACAAGGAAAGATGGAAGAAAAAACACTACCATGCATCTAAGTCCCTGAGTTTGAGTTCTGAATCCACCATTAAGTCTTACTTGGAGGAGCCACTTACTTCCTTTTTATTTATAAAACAAACACAATAAGATTACCTCTCCTACATAATTCACAGAATTTCATCTGTAAATAGCAGATAAGGGAAGGTCTATAAAACCAATCGGTTAAGGGGTTATCATTTTAAGGTCATTCAATATAATTTTAATCTTGAAGTGATTTCCTTGGCAATGGTTGCAGACTTAGCAAATCTCAGGTCTGGAGAGGGCCTGCAGGTACTGACAACTATATGCATTTGGAAAAATAAAACAGCCCAGTACACACTCTTGTCTCTTAAAATGATATCATGGAGTCTTAGGATTTCACAGGCTAATGCAAGGGAATCAGGAGGGCTTTATAGAGACATGAAGCCCTCAGAGGACACCCCACATGAGGGCATCAATAGCTCCTCATCCCACTTCCCTATGAAAGAAGCAATTAAACTGTCTGTGGGGAATTTGGCTGGATATGTTGAGTATGCACACAATTTTGTATTGCTTATTGTTGCTTTTTTATCTTCTAATTAAGGTATAGTTTACCAACAGTAAGGTCCATGCTTTTAGTGTGTATTTCTAAGGATTTGGTCAAATGTGCATGGTTATGTAACCAGAACCACAATTAATATATTATTTAAAAAAGTGATTAACTAGCACGTCTTATATTATCCTGGTTGGAGCTAGAGCCCATACTTAGCAGTGAAGTATGACAAGAATGAATAAATTAGCACCACATGTATTCACCATCAAATTGGTGCTAACTGATCAACATTTAGGTGCACACATGGAAGTAATATTCATCAGGTACCAGTCAGGTGAGAGGGGGGTGGAAGGGATGAGTA
Organism: Cheirogaleus medius; assembly: GCA_008086735.1. Taxonomy (NCBI): domain Eukaryota; kingdom Metazoa; phylum Chordata; class Mammalia; order Primates; family Cheirogaleidae; genus Cheirogaleus; species Cheirogaleus medius. The sequence goes on from VBSM01003156.1 coordinate 2,885,672, forward strand.
AATTCATAACTAATGGGTGCAGAACTCACTCTCTGGGGGTTGGACACCCTTGTAGCTCTGGCTTGAGTGATGCAAAGGCAATATATGTAACCAAAATGTTTGTAACTAAAATAAATTCAGCAACACATTAAAAGGATCATACACCATAATGAAGTGAGATTTATCCCTGGGATGCAAGGATGGTTTAGCCTACACAGATCAATAAATGTGATTCACCTCATTACCAGAATGAAGAACAAAAACAATGTGATAATCTCAATAGATTAATAAAAAGCATTTGACAAAATTTAGCATTCTTTCATAATAAAAATTCTCAACAAATTAGATTTAGAAATATTTTACCTCAATACAATGAAAGCCATACATGACAAACCCATAGCTAATATCATACTCAATGGGGAAAAGTTAAAAGTTTTTTCTCTCTGATCAGGAACAAGACAAGGATACATATTCTTGTCATTTCTATTCAACACAGTATCAGAAGTCCTAGCCAGAGCAATTAAGCAACGGAAAGAAATTAAACACATCTAAATAAAAAAGAAAGCAGTTAAATTGTCCCTGTTTTCACATGACAAGTTTTTATATAGAGAAAACCCTAAAGATCCTACCAAAAACTAAGTGACAAAGGTTGCTACCAGCTGGCCTGTCCAGAACCCCAGACTAGAATCCAGAAGTAAACCACATGTATACAGTCAACTAATATTCAACAAGGGCACCAAGAATATGCAATAGGGAAAGGACACAGTCTCTTCAGTAAATGGTGCTAGGAAAACTGTATATCCACATGCAAAAGAATGATATTGGGCCCTCATCTTATACCACTTACAAAAATAACTCAAAATGTATTTAAGAATTAAATATAAGGTGAAACTACACAACTCCTAGAAGAAAACATAGGGGGAAATCTCCGTGACACTGGTCTTGGAAATGACTTTTGGGGTAGGACTCCAAAAGCACAGACAACAAAAGCAAAATTAGACAAATAAGAGTATATCAAACTAAATATCTTCTGCATAACAAAAGAAACAATCAACAAAATGAAAAGGCAAGCTATGAAATTAGAGAAAATATTTGCAAACTATACATCTTACAAAGAGTTAATATCTATAACATACAAGTAACTCATACAACTCAATAGCAGAAAAACAAACAATTTGACTAAGAAATGGGAAAAAGACCTAAATAGACATTTCTCTAAATAAAACATACAAGTGGCAGACAGGTACTTTAAAATGTGTGCTCAATATCACTAATCATCAGAGTAATGCAAATCAAAACTGCAATGAAATATCACCTCACACCTGTTAGAATGACTATTATCAAAAAGATGAAAGATAACTGTTGGTGAAGATGTGGAAAAAAGGGAACCCTAGCATGCTATTGGTGGAAATGTAAATTGGTACAGCCATTATAAAAAACAATATGGAGGTTCTTCAAAAATTAAAAAATAGAACTACCATAGGATCCAGCCATCCCTCTTCTAGGCAATAATGCAGAAATTAAATCAGTACCTCAAAGAGATATCTGCGCTCTCACATTCATTGCAGTATTATTCCCAATAGCCAAGACATGATAACTGTCTAAGTGTCCATCGATGGTGATGATATGTTGTGATATACATGGTATTATTAATATCATATATTATGTATCATATATATATCATTCAGGCTTAGAAACAGAAAAAAATCCTGCCACTTGTGACAACATGGAAGAAACTGGAGGACCTTATGCTAAATGAAATAAGCCAGACACAGAAAGACTAATATTGTATGCTTTTATATGTGAAATAAAAAAAGTCAAACTCATAGAAACAAACAACAAAAAAGCGGTTTCCAGGGGCTGAAAGTGGGGTAGGGGAAATGGGGAGACTTTGATCAAAAGATACAAACTTTTAGTTATAACCTGAACTAGGAATCTAATATATAGCATGGGTGGTAATGGATGTGTTCATTCATTCAATTGTGATAATTATCACACAATATATGCAAATATCAAATCACTACATTGTACACATTGAATATATGCAATATTTATTTGTCAATTAAATATTTTAAAATAAAAAATCAATTCTTAGAAAAAAAAGCTCAGAGGTTTTGTTTAGATAATAGAGCTCCTTTATATCATGGTTGTAGTAATGATTACATGACCATATAAATTTGATCAGACTCATAACTATACACTAAAAGCTATGATATTACTCTTTGTAAAATATACTTTAATTAGAAAATGAAAAACAACAAAATAAAATCATGTGTACACTGTCAACATATCCAGCTAGGTCCCCACAGGCAGATTGATTGCTTCTACCCTGAAAAAGTGGGATGAGAGTTTAGATGCCCTCATGGGGAACATCCCCAGAGAGCTCTCAATATTTCCTGTTGGTTCCCCTGCATGCTCCTGGGAAATCCCAATATAACTCAATGTGACACCGTTTTAGAGAAACCAGACCATGTGCTGAGGCCCTCTTGCTGTCATTTGTGCATCTGAATGGTAACAGTTGTTAATAGATGCAGACTTGCCCCTTTCCCCATCCGTAACCCGATGATTTGCTATAAGCCTACAATCATGGCCAGAGAAAACACTCCTAGGTGGAAATTATATTGACTGACTTTAAATGATAACACCTCAGCAACGTGTTTATAGAACTTCTCTCATTTGCTATTCATAGACACAATTCTGTGAAATACGTGGGGGAGGTAATTTTGTTTATTTTACAAATAAGAAGATGAGTGATTCCTCCAAGGGCATAATAAGAATTAAGGATGGACTCAGGATTTGTACTCAAGTTTCTGACTCCAACCGAGTGTTCTTTTCTCCATCTTCACTTGCCTTGCAGATCTGGAAACGTTTTGACCAGTACCTGATGGAGAATATCTCTGACGGCATTCCGTTGCCGAATTTCTGATTTCAGACTCACTATTCAGGATTGACTGTCTTTTTTTCCCACAACAAGGTAAGCTTCTCTATTGCATATACACATTTAGTGAGAAGTGTAATTCATGCAAAAGCAGTGAGGCAGCTATGCCTATTACGAGTTATTTCAGCACAGAGATATATGTGTTGAACATTTTTCTAAAACAGTGAATTAAAGCTAGACATAAATGTCAAACCTTCTATCAGTAGACAGCTTAGTGATTCTTATGAAACATCGTGATGCTGCTTTCCTAAAAAAAGATCAACAACGACAGAGAAAAGGAAGGTGATGCTCTGATGAAGTGTTAATTGCAGCTTCTTGACCTCTCACTGGAGGGTGGGGGAGAGAAAGAGGGAAAAAAAATGAATGTGAAATAACCATTCTTTAAACTACAGAAGGTATTAAGTGAATTAGTAAGTTCCATACTCCACCATAACCTATTCCCCATAACTTCACCCTAATTATTACCAGTATACCTACAAATGCTGACAGTGAGGCGGCTAAAAGCACAGGCTTTTTTGATTTGTTCACAGATGTGTTTGAATCTTGTCTCTTTAGTCTTCCTTATACTAGCTATATAATTTTAGAGCTTTATATGCCTTCTTAAATTCTCAGATGTCTAAATGATAAAATGAGAATAATAATACTACCTACCTCACAATATTATTGTGAGGATTAAATTTTAAAAATTAAATGAAAAATATGCATATATATACATATACACATACATTATTTGTCCGTATAGGTCTTATTATTGGCTATAAAACACAGAATTGTACAAGTGGCAATGAGTGTCAAAGGTTGGAAAACACTGTAACTTTTGGGGTTAGGCTTGTAAAGTGAAGATGTCAAAGAATTAGGGTGATGGTAGAGAATGATGATTAGCAGATATTAGATGCCTCTCTCAAGCCCTAGAATTCAAATACAAAGGTTTAAAACACTGTCCCTATACGAGAATTTATTTAAATAAAAAATTTTAAAAATGGAATTCACTCCCCAAACAGATCTGCCAGCTAAAGGATAATAAACCAGGTGCTTTTAACCATTGATCTCAGCGATTCAACTATGGGATGGCCGTCATGGCAGGAAGAATGAGATTAAGAAAGGAACTCTTTCAACCTAAGCTAGAATATAGATTTAAAGGAGAAATGAAGCAAAAGAATGGCTCACAAGGAAAGACTATTATAACCACTCAGGCTGGCAAAGGACAGACTGGGAAGCACTGGAGGGCACAGGAAATCTCAGTGGACCAATTGCTTGAGAAAAAGCAAATGAAAGAGAGAGGCTGTGAGACTTCAGAACTCACCCACACCTGGGCCTGCATGTTACCACCCACCTTTCTCAAACAAATACATAGGCCGCCATTCCATCCTAATCTTATACCTAACACTAATCAGACTGTTCTAAATACTCAGCATTTTAATCATTGTTTTTTATGCAATATTTCATTTAATTCTCACAATAATATCTTGAGGAAGGTTTCATTATATTTTCATATTGTAGATGGAGAAAATTAGGTTCAGGTAGTTACGTTAGGACTAATGAATCTTAGGTGGTACACAGCAGAGCTGGTGTGCACCTCTCCCTGCTGCCCAAGCTCTACACTCAATGCTGTGCTCTCCCATCATTAGCTCTGCTGGTTGTACATGCCCCTATTGTCCCAGCTACACTAAGTCCTCTATCACACATATATCTCTCCGTTAATTCGCTGGGCAACCCCAAACACTGAGTTTGGACCTGTGGAGACAATGCTAACTATACATTGAGTTAAATTCCTTTTTATTTAAATTCATTTAAAGATCAATAGACTTGGGAACCACTCTACCTTGGTATAAAACTTGAATTCGGCACTAATAATTTTTTAAACTTAAATACATTAATGAATCTCTGTGCTTTATAAGCTAAAAGGAGGTAACAACTAGTAAATTCCATAGGGTTGTTAAGAGGAATAAATACATATCCATGTAAATTGTCTAAATAGTTCCTGGCACATGAGCAACAGAAAAGTATAAGCATTTACTAGGCTCAGGAAAACTGGATTGACAGCTATATGCATTGCAGACATGTCATCTTAGTTAAGACTACATTTTCTACATCTTAGTTTATAAATTTACAAAATTTAGATGTTGAGAAATGATTTGTGAAGATCAATCACTCAGCTCAATAATGTGTAACTCTATAGATAATTTATGCATTAAATATCATTGTCAAGCCCACACTTTAGATCTGGAGAATACTGAAGTATAAATTATTATTATAATGAAATAATGCCCATTATAGTTATACTTTTTAATTTCACCTAAATTTCTTTTTTCATTTATCATTTTGTTCCTTTATTTTTTGTTGCTATAGGGTACCTCATGGTTCACAAATACCATCTATGGAGAACAGCACAGAAGTGACTGAGTTTATCCTTCTGGGTCTAACCAATGCCCCAGAACTACAGGTCCCTCTCTTTATAATATTCACTTTTATTTATCTCATCACTGTGGTGGGGAACCTGGGGATGATCCTGTTGATTCTCTTAGACTCTCGTCTCTACACTCCCATGTACTTTTTCCTTGGTAACCTGTCTCTGGTGGACTTTTGCTACTCTACAGCTGTCACTCCCAAGGTCATGGCTGGGTTCCTTATAGGAGACAAGGTCATCTCCTACAATGCATGTGCTGCTCAAATGTTCTTTTTTGTAGCCTTTGCCACTGTGGAAAGTTTCCTCTTGGCAACAATGGCCTACGACCGCTACGCAGCAGTGTGCAAACCTCTACATTACACCACCACCATGACAACGAATGCGTGTGCATGTCTGGCCACAGGCTCCTATGTCTACAGTTTCCTGAATACCTCCATCCACATTAGCAACACATTCAGTCTCTCTTTCTGTACGTCCAATCAGGTCCATCACTTTTTCTGTGATCTTCCAGCAGTCCGGGACCTGTCTTGCTCTGACAAACATGTCAGTGAGCTAATTCTTGTTATTGTGGCAAGTTTCAACATCTTTTTTGCTCTTCTTGTTATCTTGATTTCCTACCTGCTCATATTTATCACCATTCTGAAAATGCGCTCATCTGCAGGATACCAAAAGGCCTTGTCCACCTGTGCTTCTCACCTCACTACAGTCTCTATCTTCTATGGAACAGTCATCTTTATGTACTTACAGCCCAGCTCCAGTCACTCCATGGACATAGACAAAATCGCTTCTGTGTTCTACACCATGGTCATCCCTATGCTGAACCCTCTGGTCTACAGCCTGAGGAACAAGGAGGTCAAGTGTGCATTCAAGAAAGTGGTTGAGAAGGCAAAATTGTCTTTAGGATTGACTTTAAAGTTGTAGGATGCATAGTGACCTCATTTCACTCCTATCAGATATTCTGCATGAAATGACTCACTCTTTAAGGCCCACACTGCCCTTAAATTACTGACGTGATGTTTTTTCCTCTTAAAAGTCTGTCACCTGGTAGAAAGAAACCATTATGTCCAGATATGTAATATCTAAATGAGAATGGCCAAATGGGACTTTCGGCATTTTGGCGTCCTCCTTCTCAAAAACCTTATTAATAATATTTGATTTATTCGCATTCACATTTTGTCTACCATTTGCCTAGGCAAGCTTATATGTAAACAGGGCACACACAAACCTGTGAGTAGAAGAGCATGCTAACATTGCATAAGTGCACATGCACACAGAAGTGGAAAATTTGTTAAAGGAGATAGATACCATGTGATTACCTGTTTTGGGGGGGGGTTTGTTTATTTGTTTGTTTGTTTTGGTTTGGTTTTTTGAGACAGAGTCTCATTCTGTTGCCCGGGCTAGAGTGCCATGGCATCAGCCTAGCTCACAGCAACCTCAGTCTCCTGAGCTCAAGCAATCCTACTGCCTCAGCCTCCCGAGTAGCTGGGATTATGGGCATGTACCACCATGCCTGGCTAATTTTTTCTATATATGTTTTTAGTTGTCCAGCTAATTTCTTTCTATTTTTTTAGTAGAGATGGGGTCTTGCTCTTGCTTAGGCTGGTCTCCTGAACTCAAATGATCCTCCCGCCTTGGCCTCCCAGAGTGCTAGGATTACAGCCTTGAGCCATCATGCCCAGCCTGTGATTACCTTTTAATAAAAATGTTAAAATAATCAACTGAGGTATCATAATATAAATTTTGTCTGTTATTATTTATTTTTCTAGTTGAAAGCTATGCTGAGTCCAAAATGAAGAAAAATGTGATATGAATTTTTAATGTGGTGTATGCTTTTTGTTGGCACATTTTATTCAGAGCATATAAGTATATGATTTTAAGGAATTAATATTTCTATTTATAATAAATCATTTGGTAGATACAATGTGGTCATATGGTCATTTTCAAAAGCAAAAAGGCCAGAGTACAGGAAAAGGGTATGGATAAATAATAAGGGAAGTTTTCAATTTTTCTATACATGACTACTTTCTATTACATTTGGCAAAAAAAAAATATACTCAGTAATGATGTTATCTATTTTTTCTCTGGAAATACAATGAAAATCACAGGCAACAAAATCAAAAATAGTCAAATGGAACTACATCAAACTTAAAACTTCTGTGCTGCAAAGTAAATAATCAACAAAATGAAAAGGCAACTTAGAGAATGGGAGAAAATATTTGCTGACTGTATATCTGACAAGGGTTTAATATTCAAAATATAAAAGGAACTCATGAAATTCAATAGCAAGAAAAAAAACAAATAATCTGATTTAAAAATGGGCAAAGGATCTGAATAGATATTTCTCCAAAGAAAACATACACATACACATGGCCAATAGATATATGAAAAGATGTTCGACATCACTAACTATCAGTGAAATGCCGATCAAAATCACAATAAAATAATACTTCATACCTGTTAGAATAGCCACTATCCAAAAAATGGAAAATAGCAAATATTGGTAAGAATGTGGAAGAACTGGAATTCTTTTGCACCACTGGTGGAAATGTAAAATGGTGCAGCATTATGGATAAGAGTATGGAGGTTTCTCAAAAAATTAAAAACAAAATTACCATATGACCCATCAATCCCACTTCTGGGTATATATCTAAAAGAATTGAAATCAGGGTTTTGAAGAGATATCTGCATTCCTATGTTTATTCCATCATTACTCACAATAGCCAATATATGAAAACAACATAAATGTCCATCAATAGATGAGTGCATAAAGAAAATGTGACATATACATGCAATAGAATACTATTAATCATTAATAATGAAGAAAATCCTGTCTTTGTGATATAGATGAACCTGTGGACATTATGCTAAGTGAAATAGGCAAGTCACAAAAAGGCAAATACTGCATGATTCCACTATATTTAAAGTAGTCAGACTCATGAAATCAGGAAGTAGAATGGTGGTTGCCAAAAGATGGAGGCAGGAGGCGGTGGGGAAATGCTGTTTGATGTGTATAGAGTTTTAATCACGCAGGATGGGAGAGGGGACTTCTGGAGATCTGGTGCACAAGAATATGCATGTGGTTGTCAAATTGTATTGTACACTTGGAAATTGATGTGATAGTAAATTTTATGTTATGCATGTTTTTGGCCACACACAAACAAAATCCAACTACAGAGGAAATTGTGTTAAATGTAAATATACTAAATAAAATACTGAAATAAATAGACAAATCAAAACCCCAAAATGTACTTCTCAAAGGGGGCATACTTTAAATATAAGGAACTACAAATATGAAAGTATAAAGATGGAAAAAGACATATTATGAATATACTAACAAATGAATACTGGTATTATTATCCTGATACCACACAAAGTAGTCTTTAAGAAAAAAGCATCTTTGATTTGATTTTCGGCTTGACTGTTATTGGCATATAGGAATGCCACTGATTTGTGTGCATTAATTTTGTATCCTGAGACTTTACTGAATTCATTTATCAATTCCAGGAGCCTCTTGGTTGAATCCTTGGGATTTTCTAGATATAATATCATATTACCAGCAAAGAGTGGGAATTTGACCTCTTCTGCCCCCATTTGGACACCCTTAATTCCCGTCTCTTGTCTGGTTGCTTTGGCAAGGACTTCCAGCACCATGTTGAATAGAACTGAAGATAGTGGGCCAGCAAACATATAAAAAAATGCTTAACATCTCTAATCATTAGGGAAATGCAAATCAAAACCACAATGAGATATCACCTAATTCTTTTATACATTAATTTATTTGACATCTGATTTCCAAATGATGCATTCAATAAGTTTATATATTTATTGAGGTTTACTACATACATATCAAGCCCTGGGAATGCAATGGAAAAACAATACTGATAAGATCTTATCCTCATAGAGTTTAGAATTTTGTGGGAGAATGAGACAAGAAAATGACTAAATATAGAAATAATTTTAAAATTTTATTAGTGCTATAAAAATGATCAGGGAGCTGTGATAGAAACGAATAGAGAAACATACTTTCAATATGGATGTCTAAGAGAATGGACAAATTAGTCAGGCTTCTATTCAAGAAAGCAGAACCACTGTTGGGGAATAGGAAATCACTTGGGGAACTAGTTCTTTAAGAATTCTGGGAGGAACTAGAGAAACTGAAGATCTAAATATGGATGCACTAAATACCCTGACTTGATCATTACACATTCTATGAATGCAACAAAGTATCACATCTACCCCATAAATATGTACAAATACTATATATCAGTAAAAAAATTTTTAAATTAAAAAATAAAGTGGAAGTTTAAACCTCAGAGAAAATAAGTTCACCAAGCTGCTGAAAGACCAGCAAGGTAAACAAGTTGGAGTTTTTAAATGTGTGTGTGTGTATGTGTATGTGTATATGTATATATGCATATATATACAGAGAGAGAGACAGAGAGAGATGGAGAGAGAAAATATACATATGGTATGCATATTTATTATATATAAATATATGTGCATATACAGTGTATATATGAGGGCTGTCCAGAAAGTATCAATCCATTGTTAACATAGTAATACAAGAACATATTACATGGCTGGATACTTCCCAGACAGTCCTTGTATAGTGTGTGTGTGTGAGTGTGTGTGTGTATAGTATATGTATATTTGCATATATATTTGTTATATAAGTGTATATATAATGTGTGTGTTATATATAAATATATACACGTTTACCACCATACTCTTCTGAAGTATCAGTAGTGGAGAATGGATGAGATTCTTTCACTCTCATGGCTTTAAATGCCATTTACATGCTGATAACTCCCAAATTTATATCTTCATTCCACTGCTTAACTTTTACTGGTGGTATCCAAGAGACATCTCAAGCATTTTATTCCCAAAATAAAACTCATGGTCTCCTCCCACCCCAAGCCTTCTACTACCAGAGTCTTCCACATCTCACATAGTGGTCATTGTTTTTTTTTAATTTCAGAATATTATGGGGGCACAAACATAAATTGCTTTTATACTGTTTGAGTCAAAGTTATAAGTGTGCCCATCCCCCAGATAGTATTATTGTACCTGTTAAGTGTCAATTTACCATCCCCTCCCCTGCACCTGCTTGATTTCCAATGAATGTTATTTCTATATGTGCACATAAGTGTTGATTGATTAGTTCCAATTTAATGGTGAATACATGTAGTGTTTTTTTTTCCATTCTGATGATACATCACTTAGAAGAATGGTGTCCAGTTCCATCCAGGTTAATACAAGAGGTATTAGTTCACCATTTTTATGGCTGAGTAGTACTTCATGGTATGCATATACCACATTTTATTAATTCACTCATGTATTGATGGCCACTGGGTTGTTTCCACATCTTCGTAATTGTAATTGTGCTGCTATAAACATTTGAGTGCAAGTGTCTTTTTTATAGAATGTCTTTTTTTCGTTTGGGTAAATACCTAGTAGTGGAATTGCTGGATCAAATGATAGTTCTACTTTTAGCTCTTTGAGATATCTCCATACTACTTTCCACAGAGGATGTACTAGTTTTCAGTCCCACCAGTGTACGAGTGTTCTTATCTCTCTGCATCCATGCTAGCATTTGTTGTTTTGAGACTTTTTGATAAAAGCCATTCTCCCTGGTGTTAAGTAATATCTCATTGTGGTTTTGATTTAAATTTCCCTGATGATTAGAAATGTTGAGCATTTTTTCATATGTTTCTTGGCCATTAGTCTATCTTCTTCTGAAAGGTTTCTTTCTGTTCATGTCTTTTGTCCACGTTTTAATGGGGTTGTTTGAATTTTTCTTGCTGATTTGCTGGAAGAGTTCTTTGTCATTTTATCCTTCTGGTTGCTTAGGTTACTAGGGTACTATTTTTTTCACACCATGCCCAATACATTAGCAAATCATATAATCTCTATTTTTCAAATACAATAAATAATTTAGGCAATTTGGAGTCTATCTTATTTATAAAATATTACATATATGATATTACATATGATTTGGAGGAAGTGGAAAATAAATAATTAAGCAAATGTATAATTTTAGAGATTTATTTAAATTCTACAAAGAAGATAAAGAAGAGTAAGAGATTACTTAAGATAGCAATTTAAGTGGGGTGATCAACAAAGGGTTTTTAAATAAGCAATACCAGGTCTAGACAAAAGGGGAATAAATAAGCTAGAGACTCAGTTTTGGGGATAAATCTAGCAGTTCAGTTACAGGTACAAATTGTGGGGCAGACTACAGCTTTTTCTCAAAACCCATTCTCTTTTTCTTACAGAGTATTGGAATTTCAGATAAGCACATTTTCATTCAGCTAGAGATTAAATGTCAAAGTTGTCTTTGCAGCTAGTTGTGGCTATATGACTGAACCTTTCCCAGTGGAAATATGCTCAGATATAATGTGTACAGCTACTACATTACTTTATAGAAAAGAATTTGTTTTTCCTCCATCTCTTCTCTTTCTCTTTCCCTCCAGGTAGAATAGTTGTGATGAGGACAGACTACACTCTAGGAGATGGTAGAAGGTGACAATGTGAAACGAACCTGGATCCCAGAATGACAGGCACCCAGGCAGTTTAGACAGTTCATTTTACACCTACTGTTATTTGAAGAAAAAATTCTATCTTTTTTATGCCACTATGTTTGTTACAGAAGGTTAGCCTAATTTTTAATTGTGCTAGATTAACTATGGCCACAGATTGTTCATAGCTCCTTTCCTCAATATGTGGAATCTCTTTTTTCATACTTGAATTTAAGTCAGCTTTTGAATACAGTGTTGTAGAAGAAATGCTATATGAGTTTGGGAATCCTTGCAATTTTACTTCCACACTGGCCTGCAGATGTCATGTGAGAAAACTGTCCTGTCTCTGGAGGTTGAAAGACCATGTGGAGAAGAACTAAGGTGACCTGGAGAGTAGGTAGCATCCACATCCAGAAATGTGAATGAGGCCACCTTGGACCATCAAGCCCACGTGAACTTCCAATCTCATGAGTGAGCCTGGGTGAAAGCAGCAAAGGAAATGCCCTACCCATAGATTTATCAAAAATAATAAACCATTGTTTTAAGCCACTACATTTTGGGGTAATTTGTTACACAACAATAGATAACTGATTTAACTATAGTTTAATCTCCCTAATTAAACTTATTTGCTGAGCAGAGTCTTCATCTTCTCCCTGGCTTTTTTGAAAGCATTATTAACCTCTTTATTCCTTAGACTATAGACTATTGGGTTCAACATGGGAATTATTATCGTATAAAACACGGATGCCATTTGGTCACTGTCCATAGAATGACTAGAACTGGGTTGTAGGTACATGAAGATTACAGTTCCGTAGAATATGGTGACAGCAGTGAGGTGAGAAGCACAGGTGGAGAAGGCTTTCTTCTGTCCTTCTGCTGAGTGCATCCTCAGGATGGCAATGAGTATAAACAGATAGGAAGTCAAGATTACTATAAGGGCAAAAACAACGTTGAAAGCTGCTAAGATAAAGAGCACAATCTCATTCATGTAGAGGTCGGAACAGGAAAGAGCCAGGATTGGGGGGATATCGCAAAAAAAGTGGTGGACCACATTTGAATGGCAGAATGAGAGGCGGAAGGTGAGCCCAATGTGGATGGCTGATTCAACAGAGCCCCAGACGTAGCAGCCCGTCACCATGCGAGCGCACACACTGGTAGTCATGGCGGTGGTGTAATGTAAGGGCTTACACACTGCTGCGTGACGATCGTAGGCCATGACAGCAAGTAGGAAACAGTCAACACTGGCAAAAGCCACGAAGAAGAACATTTGAGCAACACATCCCCCATAGGAAATAACTTTATCCCCTGTGAGAAGCCCAGTCATCAGTTTGGGAGTAACAGCAGAGGAGTAAACACAGTCTGCCAGAGAGAGATTACTGAGGAAAAAATACATCGGAGTGTGGAGACGAGAGTCCAACAGAATTAACACAATCATCCCCAGGTTTCCGATGATGGTGATGAGATAAATGAGCGTGAATATTATGAAGAGGGGGACTTGCAGCTCTGGAATATCAGTCAGTCCCAAGAGTCTAAACTCATTCACCTCACTGCTATTTTCCATGGATGCTCTTTTGAAATTGTGTTTCACCTGTTAAAACAAGGAAAGCTGGATAAATTACTTATGCATGGGAAATGGCTCACAGCACTCTCATGTCACCCAAATGACATGAGCACACCATGATCCTATTACTAATGCCGAGTTCCCCATCACCCTGAGGCTGGCATCTTCTGATTTCCATCTTACAATCTGTAGAAGTGTGTGCTATATCTGTTGGTTCCTGGCCCCACTCAGATATTCCAAACGACCACTCAGTTATCTTCAAAATATTTATTGCTTATTTCATTCAGGTTGAAAGTTTGTGCTTTCTCTGTAAGTTACTCTTACTTTTATAACTTTCATTCCTGAATCACTTAGCACTTATATCAACTGAACACTTACTGTGTGCCAGGTAGTCTGAGAAGAATAAATGCTATCTCATTTACTGTTCCCTTCTGTCCTACTAGGTAACTGCTTGAGAACAGTAATACACCATTGCCTGTCTGGATGTGAAATCCTGTGAAGTATGAGATTATCATCCATGCAGTTGGGATCCATCTGAGGTCTAAGAAAGAATAGTTTCATTTTCACTTCTCAGAGAAAATTGTCTTCCTTGGCCTGGCGTCGTGGCTCACACCTGTAATCCTAGCATTCTAGGAGGCCAAGGCAAGAGGATTGCTGGAGCCCAGGAGTTTGAGGTTGCTGTGAGCTAGGCTGATGCCACGGCACTCTAGCCCAGGAAACAGAGTGAAACTCTGTCTCAAAAAAACTGTCCTCCTTGAGAGACATGCCAAAGAAAAAAAAAGTGTAAAAAGCTCAAAACTATGACCAATCACTGCACTCCACAGCCTATGCCTTCCTTCGTCCTCTTTAGGGAAGCAGCGCAGAAGGAGAAAGATGTTCATCCTTGTTTAATCCCTGAGACAAGCAACATACATATCCCTGAGCTTTAGGTTCTTGATCTGAAAAAGTAAAGTGAGCATTGTGTTTTCTACTTTTATTGCATCACAAGCTCCTTATAGCAATTTTAAAAATGTTCTTTGAAAGCAAGACAAGTATTTAGAGAGGCAGTATATTGTTGTGATAAAGAACCACATGTACTCACCATCGAATTGGTTTCACTGATCAACACCTAAGTGCACATATAGGAATAACATTTATTGGGCGTCGGTCAGATGGGAGGGGGAGGAAGAGATGGGTATATACCTACATAATGAGTGCGATGTGCACCATCTGGGGGATGGACACGCTTGAAGCTCTGACGGGGGGGGGCAAGGGCAATATACATAACCTAAACATTTGTGCCCCCATAATATGCTGAAATAAATTTAAAAAAAAGAACATGTTCTCTGGTCATGACCTGTCTACATTCAAATTCTAGCATTTCCATTTACTGGTTGGGTAATCTTAGGCAAGTCACAACCTGTCTGTGCCTCAGTTTAAAACAAGGATAATGATAATCCTAACTCACAAGGCTGTTTGGAGAATGTAATGAATTGATATGTTTAAATCACTCAGAATACTGTCTCATATATAGTTAGAACTCAATAAAATTATAGATATCACTATCATTAAATAAATATTATTAATAGTAGTAGCACTATATACAATTGTCGGGGGAAAAATAAAAGAAATGAAATTATTGGAACATAACTAAAGAAGCTTACATGAGTGACTTCATAAATTAAATTCAAATTTGTTTAAACAAGCATATTACTTTGACAAATAGTAACAATAGAAAATTTGGGGCTGAGCTGTAGGAATAATAATAGATACAAATTCTGAGATGATGTCTTTCATTGTATGACTTCTGTAGGGAATTTATTGAGGATTGTACCAATTATTTCACCCGATTACATAATCATATTATGAAATAACTTCCTCAATTTTCAAAATTCATGCTAAATATCTGGTCAAAACTGATAAAGTCTTCAAAAAAAATAATCCCCTAATACCAGAATTATTCAGCTCTGGCTCTCTTTCACTTACATTCCCCCTGCAATCCATGAGCATATACTGTTAACTCTACCTTCAAAATATACCCCAAATCTCTTTCCTAGTCACCATCTCCAGGGCAACCACCCCAGGCCATGATGCCACTTAGGTCAGGTCACACCTGGTAAGAACTGAAGCCCCAAATGAGTCACTGAGAAAGTTAAGAAAAGGAAAACTAAAGCAAGAGGCAGATTTGGGAGCTGAGAGAGGGTGGAGGTTAAGGAGTAGATATTGAAGTTCTGTTTTTTCGATGGATAGTAAATGTATGCTAGAGACCATGTCTTTGTAACTCTAACAATATCAGCACCATCATGAGTAGCCATATCGCCCTTCCTGTCAGGCACTATTGTCCTAGCTCAAATAGATCCAAACCCCAACCAGTCTGAATCCAAGCCTAAATGTATAAATAATAAATTGTACTGCCTTAAATTTTGTTTCTGTATGACCCAACGTAGCTATATATAGCTGAGCACACAATGGATGATAATTGAAGAGACAGAATGATTAAATCATTCCATAATTGTAAGTCAACCTGAGGTAGAAAAAAGTTCCTGAGTTTTAGTTCCTAACACCTGGGTTTGGATATCAGCTTCTTCACTTAATAGTTTGAATATGATTTCCACATTCTCTAAAGGTCATTTTATTTCCTCTGCAAAATGGAGATATAGCTACTTCAAAGTTATTAGGGAAACCATATTATACTTCTATGTTGAGTATCCATTGCCTACTAGATTGAAACTTGGAAAAGCTTTAGTTGAATTGTCTTCTCATCCATGTGCCTAACAGAGTGTGTGACATGTATCACACAGTAAATAATTTTTTATTGCATGACTGAACTAGTGAAGAAATAGCTGTTATTACTGTCTAAAAGCAGCCTGTGAAAAGCAATTCCTACTGAGGGATTAAGCAACATCTTCAATAATAATGGCTTTGAGACTAGAAGACTCTATCTAAATGAAACAGAATTCACATGTATTTTATTGATATTTTCATAAGAATACATTCTTTATTAACATAATTTTATTTGATATATTTTACATTGTGTTCAATATAGTTAATATCAATTGCTTTCT
Organism: Cheirogaleus medius; assembly: GCA_008086735.1. Lineage (NCBI taxonomy): Eukaryota > Metazoa > Chordata > Mammalia > Primates > Cheirogaleidae > Cheirogaleus > Cheirogaleus medius. Next base: position 2,902,119 of record VBSM01003156.1, read on the forward strand.
TAAAATTCCCCTGAGAATATACTCAGTGAAAAATATTTAAACACAAGAGTAATATATTTATCTGTATTTATTGAAATACATTGAAGAATAATACTCCATGAAATGCCTTTTTGTTATTATAAAACAAATTATATTCATTCTTTTTGTACATGTAATTATGTTAATCTTAATATAACTTACTGTACTCATCAAATCTCCAACACATAAATCATTTTTAAGTTTGTTTTAGGTTAACTGAATTTTCGAGAATTAATTTACAGCAAATAGTGCTAACCCAGTATTTTACAAATGGTAGGTCATGATCCGTTAGCTGGTGGTGAAATCAAACATTGGATCAGGACTAGCATTTTTTTCAAAAAGTACATAAACTTAAATACCACTGCTATTATTAGTAATGATATCTAACACATAAAGCACTTACTATGTGCAGATGCTCTTCTAAGGGTTTTGTACACATTAGCTCATTTAAGATAGAAAAGAATAGAAAGCAAAAGTACATTGCACCTTAAAAGGCAAGCGGGGCTCCACCAAAGTTTTGTTTTCGCTCTCTGTGTGTGTATATGTGTGCTTTTGCATGCACACATGCGTTGGGTTACAATGTAAATTGTATTTCTTGTTATGGATTCCTTATTTTAAAAAGCCTAAAACCTTTCATCAATAGCCTCTGAATAGCCTATGCAAAGTTAAGCAAGAGACCGTGCACCAGTATATGGTGCAGGACCATATACATTCATAATGTGTTCACTGTTCATTCACTGACTTGTTTATTTCTTTATTTACTCCCTGACTCATTTATTCTTTCATATATATATGTTCTCTCATTGTCTCAACAAACATTTACTGAGAGCCCACCATTTTCAAAGTTCTCTCTACACACAGGGATTTTAAATGATGAGAATAATATCACCATCTATTATATGAATAAAATCACCATTTTCCTAATTAACGGAGGTTGTTGTAATATCTGGACTCTAGCTAAACAGCATGAATGCATGAAAGTATTACAAGCTGGGACACTAAACTCTGACTACTCCAGGGGAAAATGTTTGCCCTCAGACCTTTGCATACCACATCTTCTATTACCACAATCCAAACAGACCATAGAACTGAGCTTAGAAACTTACCTTGCTCTTCAAGGAAAATGACACAAATTCACTTGGGATTTTCAAATTGCAAGTCTCACTCAAAGAATAAAGAAAAGGCGTCTGTTTAGGAAGTTAATTTTTCATGTCCAGTGACAAAAATTGAAGTTCTCTAGAGGCAGAAAGATATAGGGAAAAGGCAACTAGGCAGAAATTATAAAATATTCTCCAATGTGTCACACAAGGCAGCTGCTGTGAGGACAAATTGGGTAAAGTTTGAATGCACTCTGCAAAGTGCTGAGCAGTTCTGAGAAGGGATCGTCAGACCCACCGTGGACATCATTTTTACCTGGCGGTTTTATCTCTGGCAATAACTGCAGACCCACAGTAATAAACCAGCGTGCAATAAGACCACTTAGTAAAATGGACAATTTTTGTACATTAAGATCAATACACAAACTCCAAAAGGCCTCTGGTACACAGGCTGGTCCCTCTAACATGATTTAATTAGAATCATGTTAGGATGTTGGAGACCAAAGACTGGAAACCAATAATGACTGAGGGATTTGTATGTACATAAAATTCTCAGGGGACTTGGTACCCATGAGAACAACCCCAGTCTCTCACTCCAGGCACCCGGAAAAGCAGCAATTAAACTGTCTGTGAAAACCTAGTTCAGTTTGTTGAGGAGGAACACTAGCGTATTTACATTACTTGAAGGTATTTCTTCTTGATAGTGCAGATCATCTTCAGAAGAGATTTAGCATGAACTTTCCTGGCCACAATCACACAGAATCATGAGAGGGAATGGAAACCAGGCTGGAGTGGTATGTAAGTTGTGTTGGCCCGTGGCAGCATGCCTTCCCAAAATTCATATCAAGAAGGTTACTGGTTATGTAACTTCTCTGCACTTCAGTTCTTTCACTTATAAAATGGAGAGGATGATAATACCTACTTTAAATGGTTGTTAGGAAGTGCTTAAAACAGAGCCTGCTACACAGTAAACTTTCAATGAATACTAGCTATAAAATACCAATTACAACATCTTATGTTTTTATGGAAAAGCCTTTTATTTCTGAAAGTGTCCACTATCTCCAAAATAAATCATTTATCCCTTAGGGACCTTGGAAGCCACCATGCATGAATTTCAAGTATCTCACCACATAATTGTGACGTTAGAGTGTATATTAAATAATTATTAATAGCAACCTGAAAATAAGACAGAGGAGAATCAAAATGTGAACTACTTAAGCCAATAGAGCAAATTGGAGAACAAAGTTCCATCTTTAGTGTATCAGATACACTAAAGAAACTGAGATATAGGCAAAGCCGAGCAACCTTAGGACATACCAGTGGTTCTAGCATCATTTGTTGAAAACCTCATTGCTTTCTTGAAGATAAGCCATGTTGCCTAGAAATCCTCAACAGTCAAAGGAGTTTCACCTCATGATCTCCCTTTGAAGGGCAATATGCACCTTTTATTTCTACCATCAGAATCTGAAGATGGGTAGGCAAGTTCCATATTAAGGGTTGTGTTTTTGCTTGGGCCAATGGATAGGCGCAAAGCACCATAAAACCTGTTTTTGGAATTGGGCAAGGAAAAAAGTATGACCAAAACTAAGTGTGCCTTGTTTCATCTAAGCTTTCCATTTAGGATCAATTTTGTATCATGCAAAACTGAGTTTTATGTAAGAAGGAGAAATAAAGATTTTTCCAGACAAGCAAACACTGAGAGAATTTGTCAAGACCAGATCTGCCCTGCAGGAAATACTCAGAACTGTATCATACACAGATCAGCACAATAGACACCCACCATTGTAAAACCACCCATAAACTAAAGCTCAGAGCTAATAGAAAACAACAGTATAGGAAGTAAAACAAAGCAATAAGGTACTACCCAGTAGGATGAACAGAACAGCATTTCACATATTAATTCTGTCAATCAACATGAATGGTTTGAATGCTCCACTCAAGGGACATAAGCTGGCTGAATGTATGAAAAAATACAAACTAAGTATCTGCTATCTCCAAGAAATACATCTAACCCACAAGAACTCATATAGACTCAAAGTGAAGGGATAGAAAAAAATATTCCATGCAAATGGAAACCAAAAGAAAGCAGGTGTAGCCATTCTCATGTCAGATAAAATTGACTTTAAATCAATAATAGTAAAGAAAGACAAAGATGGTCATTATATAATTGTAAAGGGAGCAATTCAACAAGACATAACAATCCTAAATATTAATGCACTTAACACGAGAGCACCCAGATTCATAAAGCAAACCCTACTAGATCTAAGCAAAGAGATAAACAGAAGCATGATAATTTCCAGGGACTTTCACACCCCACTTAAAAAACTGGACAGATGACTCAAGCAGAAAATAAATAAAGAACCACTGGACTTAAACAGGACTTCAGAAAAAATGAGCCTAACACACCTATAGAATAGTTTACCCCAAAACTACTGAATATACATTCTTGTCATCAGCACATTGAACATTCTCCAAGATAGATTATATTTTAGGCCACAAAAATGTGTCTAAATAAACTTAAAAAAACTGACTCCCCTTTTTCCATTTTTGGTTAATCTAGTTAGTGGTCTATCATTTTGTTTGCCTTTTAAAAAGAACAAATTTTGTTGCTTTATATTCTTTCTTGTGTTATTGTTCTGTAAGAGCTGTGAGTATTTTTACTTTTGGATGTTTTACACTGGTGGGTATTGATTGTTCTGTTGGATGTATAGAGCTCTTTTAAGCATTTCTTGTATGGCAGGTCTAATGGTGACAAATTCCCTTAGTGTTTATTTTTCCAGGAAAGATTTTATTTCTCCTTCATTTATGAAACTTAGTTTTGAAGTATACAAAATTCTTGTCTGATAGTGATTCTCTTTAAGAAGACTAAATATAGGACTCCATTCAATTCTGGTTATAAGGTTTCTACTGAGAAGCCTGCTGTTAGCCTGATGTGTTTTCCTTTGTAAGTTACTTGATGCTTTCATCTCACAACCTGTAGGATTTTCTCCTTCACTTTGACTGGCCAGTGTGATGACTATGTGCCTTGGAGATGTCCTGTTTACAATCAATATTCTAGGAGTTTGATGACCTTCTTGTATCTGGATATCTAAATCTCTAGGAAGTTTTCCTCTATTATTCCCTGTAATAGGCTTTCTATGCTTTTTACTTTTACTTCTTCTCTTTCAAGGATACCTATAATTCTTACGTGCATGTATTGTACATAATCCCATATTTCTTGAAGACTCTTCATTTTCTTACTCTTTTTTCTTTCTTTTTGACTGACTGGGTTAATTCAAAAGTAATATGGAGATACCTCAAAGAACTAAAAGTAGAACTACCATTTAATCTAGCAATCCCACTGCTGGGTATTTACCTAAAGGAAAAAAAGACATTCTATAAGAAAGACATCTGCACTCTAATGTTTATAGCAGCATAATTCACAATTGCAAAGATGTGGAAACAACCCAAGTGTTCATCAATACATGAGTGGATTAATAAAATGTGGTGTAGGTACACTATGGAGTACTACTCAGCCATAACAAAATGGTTAATTAACTAATACCTCTTGTATCATCCTGGATGGGTGCAGTGTGCACTGTTTGGGGGATGGGCACACTTGTAGCCCTGACGTGGGTGGTGCAAAGGCAAAGTATGCAACCAAAGCATTAAAACTCACATAATATTCTGAAATTTTTAAAAAATTATGTTGGAACCTCCAGTTTTTTCTCCAGATCAGTAGGTGCTTGTGGTGGAGAGTTGGCCAAGCCTTGTTTGTGAATCAGCTAATGATGAAATGGGCTGTACACATTGACCACCCTGCCAGTAGGTTGTATGCTGGCAGGGGAGAGCTAGACATGGTATTATTCATGGAAGCTATGCTTGGCCCTAGTCTCTCAGAATGTATTTATGATTTTCTTCTTATATTTGGTTTTCAGCAATTTGAATATGACATGTAGAAGGGTGTGTGTGTGTGTTTATGTTGTTTTTTATCTTGATTTATACCTCTGTGTTTCTTGCATCTGTGGTTTTGTGTTTGCCATTACTTTTGGAAAATTCTCACCCATTATACACCCATTATAGAGATATTTCTTCTTCCCCTTTATCTCTTCTATTTTCTACTGGGATTTCAATTACACATACATCCCACAATTCATCCATGTTTTATTCTGTTTTCCACTCTTTTTTTCTCTTTGTGTATTAGTTTTTATAAATAATATTGATCTGTTTTCAATTTTACTAATTCTTTCCTCATCTTTGTTGAGGCTACCAATGAACACACAAAACATTCTGCCTCTGCTAATTTTTTTTTATTTCTGACATTCTCATTAGATTATTCCTTGATCAATTTTTCATCCCTTTGATAAAATCACCCATATGATTGTCATGTTTTCCAACTTTTCCACTGAAGACTTTAATATTTACATATTAATCATATTTATTTTGTATTCACTCTGACAGTTTCAATACTTCTGTCATTCTGTATCTAATTCTGTTGATTGCTTTGTCAGCAGTTTATTGTGTTTTATTGTCTCTCTTTTTTTTATTTCAGTATATTATGGGGGTACAAGTTTTATGGTTGCGTATAATGCCCTTGCCCCATCTACCCTCACAAGTTTGAGCTTCAAGCGTGACCATCCCCCAGACGGTGCACATCCCACTCATTATGTATGTATATACCCATCCCCTCTCCCCCTGCCACCTGCCCAATACCTAATAAATGTAGTTCCTATGTGTCCACTTAGGTGCTGATCAGTTAATACCAATTTGCTGGTGAGTATATGCGGTGTTTGTTTTTCCATTCTTGGGATACTTCACTTAGTAGTATGGGTTCCAGCTCTATCCAGGAAAATACAAGAGGTGCTATATCACCATTGTTTCTTAGAGCTGAATAGTACTCCATGGTATACATATACCACATTTTATTAATCCACTCATGTATTGATGGGCACTTGGGTTGTTTCCACAAGCGTCCAATTGCTTTGCAATTGTGAATTTTGCTGCTATAAACATTTGAGTGCAGGTGTCTTTATTGTAGATTGTCCATTGTTCTTTTGGGTAGATGCCCAGTAGTGGGATTGCAGGATCAAATGGTAGATCTACTTGTATCGCTTTAAAGTATCTCCATATTGCTTTCCACAGAGGTTGAACTAGTTTGCAGTCCGACCAGCAGTGTAGGAGTTTTCTTATCCCTCTGCATCCACACTAACATTTATTATTTTGGGACTTTTTGATAAAGGCCATTCTTACTGGAGATAAGTGATATCTCATTGCAGTTTTGATTTGCATTTCCCTGATGATTAGAGATGTTGAGCATTTTTTCATATGTTTGTTAGCCATTATTCTGTCTTCTTTTGAAAAATTTCTGTTCATGTCCTTTGCCCACTTTTTGATAGGGTTGTTTGATTTTTTTCTTGCTGATTTTTGTGAGTTCTAAGTAGATTCTAGTTATCAGCCCCTTATCAGATGTGTAGGATGTGAAAATTTTCTACCATTCTGTAGGTTGTCTGTTTGCTCTCAAGACTGTTTCTTTGGCTGTGCAGAAGCTTTTTAGTTTGATCAGGTCCCATTTATTTATTTTTATTGCTGCTGTGATTGTCTTAGGGGTCTTCTTTACAAATTCTTTGCCTAGGCCAATGTCTAGGAGAGTGTTTCCACCGTTTTCCTGTAGAATTCTAATAGTTTCATACCTTAGGTTTAAGTCTGTTACCCAGTGTTAGTTGATTTTTGTGAGAGGTGAAAGGTGTGGATCCTGCTTCAGCCTTCTACAAGTGGCTATCCAGTTTTCCCAGCACCATTTATTGAATAAGGATTCTTTTCCCCAGTGAATATTTTTGTCTGCTTTGTCGAAGATTAGATGGCTATATGAGGATGGTTTTTTATCAGGGTTCTCAGTTCTGTTCCACTGGTCAATATTCCTATTTTTGTGCCAATATAAAACTGATTTAATTACTACAGCTTTGTAGTATAGTTTGAAATCTGGCATATTGATACCTCCCATTTTGTTTTTATTGGCTAGAATTGCTTTTGATATACGGGATCTTCTCTGGTTCCAAACAAGGCATATAATTATTTTTTCTATATCTGTGAAAAATGATGTTGGGATTTTAATAGGGATTGCATTGAATCTGTAGATCAGTTTGAGTAGTATAGACATTTTAACAATATTGAGTCTGCCAACCCACAAGCATGGTATGGATTTCCATCTGTTTACGTCCTCTGCTATTTCCTTCCTCAGTGTTTCATAGTTCTCCCTGTAAGAGGTCTTTTACCTCCTTAGTTAAGTATATTCCTAGGTACTTTATTTTCTTTGTTGCTACTGTGAAGTGTATTGAGTCTTTGATTTGGCTCTCAATTTGACTGTTATTGGCATATAGGAATGCCTCTGATTTGTGTGTATTGATTTTGTATCCCGGGACTTTACTAAATTCAATTATCAATTCCAGGAGTCTCTTGGTTGAATCCTTGGGATTTTCTAAATATAATTTCATATCATCAGCAAACAGTGAAAGTTTGATCTTTTCTGCCCCCATTTGGATACCTTTAATTCCACTTTCATGTCTGATTGCTATAGCCAAGACTTCCAGAACTATGTTGAATAGAAGTGGAGATAGTGGGCAACCTTGCCTGGTTCCAGGTCTAAGTGGGAATGCTTTCAATTTTTCCCCATTCAGTATGATGTTGGCTATGGGTCTGTCATATATGGCTTGTATCATTTTTAGGTATGTCCCTTCTATGCCTATTGTATTAAGTGTTCTTATCTTGAAAGGGTATTGAATTTTGTCAAATGCTTTTTATGCATCTATTGAAAGGATCATATGGTCTTTGTTTTTGCTTCTGTTTATGTGGTGAATTACATTTATAGATTTGCGTATGTTGAACCATCCCTGCATCCCTGGGATGAAACCAATTGGTCGTGATGGATTATTTTCTTGATAAGCATCTGGATTCGGTTAGCTAGGGTGTTTTATTGTCTCATTGTGTGCTTCATGATTTTTTGTTGCTGTTGAAAGTCAAGAATCTCATTTAAAACAGGATAGCATGAAGTAAATAATTTTTATGCCTGAAAATTGATCCACATTTTTCTTGTATTTTGTCTGTGCCTCTAGTGTGGAGGGTTGCATCAATTTAGTTATAAACTGAACTGGAGTTGTATTTTGTTGTGCTATGGTTACCATCACTGAACCACATGTGAGAGGCTTCACATACCAAGAGCATTACCATGTGCTTAGGGTGGGGGCTGGTTTACCACAATATATTTCTCAATATTTATTTCATCCTCAGCTTCAATTCTTTCCTTTGCACCTGAATCTCAGAAAAGATCTCCATATTCATAGCCCCCTCCTAGCAGTACAGTGTTTTCACTTGTTACTCAATGTTTGTTAGCATGGTTGTGGATGATGATAAGGTCCCTTTTCTATTGTTCTGATATAGCTTCAGTCTTACACAGGACATTTGCTCCTGGTTATTAGGGATGGGGGCCATTCTCAGTGATCCTGACCTTCTCTGGGCATAGTATACCTCTAATGGTCTTGTCTCAACATATTGTCCTGATTCACTCTCATGGGTAGAGGATTTATTATCTTCTCTTATCTGAATTCCAATGAATCTTTATTAGTATTCCATTGGGAAATAAGGAAGAAGAATGTGGGTGGATTTTATGCTCTTTCTGCAGTGGCTGCTATTTCCCTTTCCTAGGCCTTCGCTATGAGAGAATCTTTTTCAAAAGACCTCCCAGTCTTTCTTGTAAACACCAAGAGAGATCTGTGGAGAAGAACATGAGATTAAGTACAAATTCCCCTTGTGTTTGCATTTGCAAGGTATTTATATTCTCATGCTAGCCCACATATATCTTTAATAACTAATTTAAATTTAAAACTTTAGCTAAATTCTTCTGCCAGCGTGTATGGAACCCAGGGGCATCTATCACAGGTACACAAGTGCTCCTGTCCCATCTGTTTTTGGGGATGCATCTTTTATTAGATTTTTGGGTTAGTTACCTTATATTCTTAGCTCTCTAATCAGCTCAATAAAAGTTATAAAATTGCAGAAAGTTGGCAATTTTTTTGTGAGTGATGCTTATTCCAGCTTCATGCATCCTAAGGAGATACTCAGAACTCATTTCTTCATAAGGCAAAGGAATCTTTAAGAATAATCACAACTTGGCACTATCTTCCTTAGTAACTCCACATGGTTACAAGAAGAAGGACAATAAACACTTTAAGAAGGCCCAGGCAACTGTGTTTTTAACAATTCACCTTAATTATCATGACATTGAGAAGATATTCATTTATCTAAGCATAAATACATTAAGTCGATAAAGTACTTACTGAGTCCCAACTAGGTGCCAGCCATTGTGTTAGATCCCATGTGTAGTATACAGAACAGAAAAAAAGAAGATATAATTTCTGCATAAATAGTCCCTGGTCTAAGAGAAGACATTAAAAACTTAAACTCACAGAAAAATATATAACAAGTTTTATGTATTATGTGAGAAAAAAAGAATGTACTAAGAGAGGGTATAAGAGAGGAAGTTTAAATTAAAAACGATGGGAGAAACACTTCCAGAATAGCATAGTAAGGACCTCCAAAAGCCTGTTCCTTCATAAAAACAATGACAACACAGGCAAAAGTGTTTATAATACAAATTTTCAAAACTCTAGAAATTAACCAAAGGCTTACAACAATTCAAGAAAAATGGCTCAATCTCTCAGTAGTAATAGTGAACTCTGTGGCATTTTAACTTACTCTTCCTCAGCTCTATAGTAGCCTTGAAAACCAACAAATACAGAATGATGGTAGCTGAGGAAAACATCAGCTAAACAGCCACTGAGTGAGCAAAATGTGTTTGGAGATTCTTAAAAGGCCTCATTTCCAGAGTATTTCACTATTTCACCTATCTACCAGTTCCCTAGAAAAACCTCATTCACAGTTTTGTCTTTATTTCACCTTTATTTTTTCTTTATTTCACAAACACCTAGGGTGTTTGTCAAAGCAATGTGCAGCAATTGCTTAATATTGCAATTGCCTGAATATGTAAATATCAGTTGGAGCAAACAATAATCTGACCAAATTTTTACAAGAAAATTTTGAGGACATCATAAATCATACAGGGCCTCGAAAAGCTACCACATATTTCTAGGGAATCACAAAAATTATGTACCTGTGCAAGGCTCAATGCATGTGGAGAAAAGGCCTGAAAGGACTTTAATCTTTCATCTTTGGCTAACTTTGAGGCTCTGAACGAATAGTAAGTGAAAATTAAGGCAGAATTTAAACTGCTGGGTCATTAAGGACAAGTTCCTTACAAAGCCCATGTGTAAGGCTTCAGAGAATTAATGTTTTAAAGCATTTTTAAAAAATATGTTCAATTGTCAGTTGACCACTAAGCTAACTGAGTAGAAACTTCAGTGGCCACACATGACAAATAATACAAAATTAGCATAAGTAACCCAGGAAAATCATCAAAAAAATAGACATCACCACCAAAACTAAATAAATAAACAAGCCCTAAGTGGGAGAGGAGACATAAATTCTATGATATGCTACATTTTATTATCTAAAATGCCCAAATTTTAACAAAAAATAGGAGTTACCTAACGAACAAAGAAAGTATGACCAATACACAGGTTTAAAAAGATTGTCCATAGAAACTGTCCCCGAGGAAGCCCAGATGTTGGATTTAACAAAGATTAGTCTGAGGTGGATGACACAGCATTGTGAATTCTATATAATTAAAATTTGAATCCTATAGAAGACTTTGCCTTCCCAACAGTCTTTTTAAAGGCACTCTTAACCTCTTTGTTCCTCATGCTGTAGACTAGTGGATTCAGCATGGGAATGACTATGGCATAGAACACAGATGCTGTTTTGTCGGTGCCCATGGAATGGCTGGAGCTAGGTTGTAAGTACATAAAGATGACTGTGCCGTAGAAGATGGAAACTGCAGTGAGGTGGGAAGCACAGGTGGAAAAGGCCTTCTGGCGTCCTTCAGATGAGCGCATCTTCAGGATGGTGATAAATATGAATAGGTAGGAGATCAAGATTACCAGGATAGAAAAGAGGGCATTGAGTCCCACCACAAAAAAAATAACCATCTCACTGATGTGGTTGTCAGAACATGAGAGAGCCAAGAGAGGAGGGGCATCACAGAAAAAGTGATCGACTACATTGGACCTACAGAAGGAAAGTCTGAAGGTGTTCCCAGTATGGATGGAGGCATTCAGGAAACCACAGACATAGCAGCCTATGGCCAGACAAGCACACACATTTGTTGTCATGGTGGTGGTGTAATGCAGGGGTTTACACACTGCTGCATAGCGGTCATAGGCCATTGAGGCCAGGAGGAAACTTTCTACTGTGATAAAGGCTGCAAAGAAGAAGAACTGAGTGACACAAGCAGTGTAGGACATGATTTTGTCTCCTGTAAGGAATCCTGCCATCACCTTGGGAGTGATAGCTGAGGAATAACCAAAGTCTGCCAGGGAGAGATTACTGAGGAAAAAGTACATGGGTGTGTGGAGACGAGAGTCCAATAGAATCAACCCAATCATCCCCAGGTTCCCGACCAGAGTGATGAGGTAGATGAAAAGGAAGATTACGAAGAGTGGGATCTGCAGTTCTGGGTCATCGGTTAACCCTGCAAGAATGAATTCAGTCACCTCTGTAATGTTCTCCATTAGGAAGTATGGGGCTGGCCTGTAACAATGAGAAAACAAAATCAGAGTGAAAAATGGAGAGAGGACTGCTGAGATCCATCAGCATGTCCATTTTGTGCCATATCAAAGTATTCCAATTGCTTGTTTTCCAGAAATTCTGGACCTAAAACACATCCATGACAACAGGATTCAACTTTAAATTATCAATAGTTAATAGAGTGTCCCTAAAAAAAGGATTTTAGAGATAATGCATTCCAATTTCCTAGCTTCATAGATTACCGAACTAAGGTACAGAAAAGATACATGCAAGATCATCAGACTAATCACTAACTGGAACAGACGAGATGTGAAGCCAAGTCACTTTGAAGCTAAATCTTAGCTCTTTATCAAAAAGAAAAATACCTTTAAACCTTTCACATTCAACCTAAACTAAGCACACAATAGTAACTTGTTTAATTGACTGATTGAGTAATTAAATCTATCATTGCAAGTCAATGTGGATAATTGAAAACATGAAATTAGAAATAAAAAACATTACCAGTTCGCTTGGCTTTATGCAAATAACCTACCTTTCCAAATCTTAATTAAATGGCAAGAACTAGATCCACAAATGTTTATAAACACATCCAACCTGTTAAAATCTTCAAAAAGTTAAAAAGAAACATACCTCTGGTAATATCAACCACTAAGCCACATAAATTTCTGGATGCTATTCATTCCTTCATCCTGTCTATGAACACTTATTCGGTATGATGCATCAGATTGCATGCTAATTGCCAAGCCTGTGTTGATGCACAAGATACATTCTCTGATCTCAGGATGTTTAGTAGACTAAGATACCTAAACTTATGAATATTATGTTTAGATCAGAATATTCTTATATCCATTCCCAAGGAGAGAGCACTGTTTTCTCATTTGCCCAGAACCATGTGATGGTTGTTGATCTCACTTACATTATAGTCCATCAGCCAGTCCATGATACCCTTACTAAATTGTGTGTCCACACCAGGTAAGTCTTTAGTGGCACAATTAGAACTTGAGATCGGGTCTCCTCATTCCAATAATCAGTTGTGTCATGTAATTTTGCACATCTCTATTTCAGTATGTTTTATGACTTGTTTCAAAACCTAATTTCTTCCTCAGTTATTAATCACCCTTTCTTCTCTTTTTAAAAATATTAGCATGGGCTTCCAAATTACAATAAAATTTCATGTTGACACCCCATTCAATTCTCTTGACAATTCTAGAGTTAGTCAAGATAACCAATATTATCATATTCCTTGAAAAAGAAAACTGAGATATAAATAGTCTAAATAACTTCTTTAAAGTAATACAAGTTTATACTTTATAAAATAGGGACTCAAGACCTTCTTGTGCTATTTATTTATGCCATATGATAAGTATACATGTTATAATAGGAACTCAGTAGTATTTACATATAGCATCACTAATCCAAAAATTCAAAGTATGAAATGCTCCAAAATTTGAAACTTTTGAGCATCAACATTTTGCCACAAGTAGAAAATCCCACACATAAGTACTTATCATAAAATTTGCTTCATGCACAAAGTTTTTTAAAAATATTGTATAAAATTACTATAGGTATTGTGTATACATGAAATATAAATGAATTTTGTATTTAGACTTGGGTCTTAGCCCAAGGATATCTCGTTATATATGTGCAAATATTCCAAACTTCAAAAAAATCTGAAATCCAAAACACTTCTGGTCCCAAGCATTTCTGATAAGGTATGCTCAACCTATACTCAACCTATTGAAGTTACTCAAGTTGTGTAAAACAAATAAAAGAATTATTCAAAATATTCAAGCCAAATCTCTGAATAAACCAAAGGAGAAATGGCTGCCTTGATGCATTTTCCTGATTACCTCTGCTCCTGCAACTTAATGGCTAGACAGTAGATTTGATCTAGAGGCTTACCCTTCTCCCTGAGCAATCAACATGCAAGTCCAGCACCTTCAAATGTGAGTGAATCTTCTATCAGGAATTCAGTCCTTGAAAGAAGGAAAACATCTTTTTGGAGACTACTCTAATGTTTGCCCAAAAGACTTGAAGCTCTCTAGAGGCAGAAAGAAAATGAAGAAGAAAAATGCTACTGGCTTTGGAATCAACTAACAAGAAATTTACTCCTGTATTTGCCACTCTTTCTTCTTAGATAAGTCACTTAACCCATTTGAGCCTCAATATCTTAATCTATAAAAAGGAAATAATTAAAGGTATCCCCCAACAATATCCAGCCTGAAGACTGTTGCTTTGATAAGAAAATAATAGAATCTCCATAATACCTTATACTTGATAAAGGTTAATAATCATAACCACAATCGACATCATTATTACTGGGAAATTTTTCCCCTGGACATTGCTACAGCTTCTCAGTAATATGTCAGTTTGGAGAAAGTTCATTTTTGTTACTAGATGACTATTAACAAGCAGATGGATAATGAAAGATCAGAGTAACTCTGGTTCTTGGGCTGCTCCCTCTAAAAAGAAGCCAGATGAAATCATATAGATACATGAATAGTTGAAGAATAGGAACCAGGAGGTAATTATTTGGTCATGGAGATCCCAGGAGATACGTGCCTTCTGAGGGCTACAAACAATTTATCTCACATAAATAGGAATCAGGTGATTAAGGTGTCGATGGGGATCCAGCTTTGTTTGTTGTTAAAAATCATGAGTGTATTTACATTATTTTCAGTAATTCTGCTTGAAAATGTACAAATCAAGCCAAAGCATGACCTCCAGAACTGAAATTTGACATAAATATTAAGAGATAGGAACACAGATTCTGTCATTAAATAAGGCAAGTGGACCTCAGGAATTAGTGTTGCCTTTAATTAACATTAAATGTTGGAATGGTTGAGAAGAAATATCAATTCATTCAATGGTTTATTGATCCCAAATAGGTTTAGCCATAATGATGAGAACTGGATCACAGATAAATGCAAAATAAATGTCATTCTTGTGAACATGGTGCTTAAGTAATGAAGAATATAGACAATTAAGCAAATAAACACCCTAAGAAAATAAATATATGTAGAACATTCATGTATGATATATAAATGGAATAAGCATATGACTATACATTTAAAAATGAGAGAGAAAAGAAGAAATCTACTTTATATTGATTGCTCAGAATGTTTTCTCAGGAAAGTTAACATTTTAACCAAGTTTAAAAATGACAAAGAGCCAGCATGGGAAAGATCATTCCAAGCAAAATAAAAAATATATAGTAAAGGACCAGAGTTTCAAGGAAGTCAGTAGACTAAAGAAGAAGACTGAAAGAAGCCAGCATGATTTCTCCATAGATAGATCTTTTCCTTGACAGTTTCCATTTCAGCATCCTCTCCAAACAAAATCTGAATAAAGTAAAACAGAGATCAAGTGACATCAATAAGATGGTAGAATAGGAGAGACATGCCTCTTTCCCTCACACAAAAAAAACAGCAAATAGACAATTATCCATGAATGATAATGGCCTTAAGAGGGCTCAGGGATCATTTATTTGAGATATCTGGAGATGACTAGTTTGAAGGAAGAAGAATAGGAGCTATCATTATCAAGCATTTCATGGGTGCTACTGTGGTCCCCAGGAACCCACTCTGCAGAGAATACTGATATCTGTCACCACTGAGGTAAAAAACAGCCATCCTCACAATTAAAGTCCCCAGAGAGAAACACAGTTGCACCACCGCCATCCAAGAAGGAGTCACTGTTGTGCTGCCCCATGACCAAAGCAACCGCCTCCTCCAACACTGCACATGCCTCAAACATGGGAGCTACCACTGTTACAGCCTAGAGCCTTAGGCTGTAAGCCTCACACCTTAGAGCCTCAGTTGTTGTGTGTGAATGTAATGTACACTCTAAGTACCAGTTCCATAGCAAGAGTGAGCTAGCCTGAGCCCAAGAGCCCAGAACCACTGCAACTCTGAGTACACCCATGCTCTGGATCCTGGAGCAACTGTAGCTCTGCATATGCCTGTGCTCTGGACCCCATCTTTCCAACTACTCCACAAGCACCTGCACTTCACACAGTTACCAATGCAGCACCGCAGGTGCTGGTGTCATCAGTGTTCCAGATTCCAGAGGCATTGTCCCTCTATACATGTTTATGCTTCAGACCTTGGCTCCATGGTTGATGCACAGGCATTGTGCGTCTGACATCGCTGTTACCAGAACTGTAAGCACACCCATGAGTCAGACCCTATGCCAAAATTGATCGCCTAAGCCTTAATTTACATGGTGGAAATAGATTGGGAGAACCCCAGTAGCCTTTACCACTGAAGACTCAATATCCCTTGCTGCTGCTATTGACACCCACAATCATGGCTGCTGAGAATCCCTGAAATCTTCATCTTCACCAGTGCCAACCTAAGTTGACAGAACAGCACAAAGACTAAGCTACTGTACCCTCACCAGAGCCCAAACTGCCACATCTCTCCCAGACAACCCTAGGACTCTCCTGTGAGGGAAGTCCTTTCCTATTGAAACCAGTCTATAAAATCTGGAAGAGATGACTTCACCAAATGTGCAGACATCAATGCAAGACAACAGGATATGTGAAAAACTAATGAAACATATTAACACTAAAACAATAATTTCCCAGTAACAAACCCCTAAGAAATGGATATCTATGAATTGTCTGACAAACAATTCAAAACAATTGCTTTAGTGATGCTCAGCAAGCTAGAAGAGAACAAAACAATAACTGAACAAAACAAAAAATTTAACAGAGAGTTTACAATAATTTAAGAGAAAAACAGAAATTCTGGAGCTGAAAATTGCAGCATATGAACTAAAAAATGCAATAAAGAGTGTCACCAGCAGAATTGATCAAAAAGAAGAAAGAATCTAAAAACCTGAAGAAAGATTGTTTGAAAAAATACAATAAGAGGAGAAAAAAAGAACAAAAATAAATGAAGAAAGCCTGTGGGATTTATGAGACAGCAGTGAGATAGCTAACTGTAGCATTAAAGAAGTTAAAGAAGGAGAACAAAAAGAATAGGAACAGAAACTTATTTAAAGTTATAATGACTATAAACTTCCAAAATCTGGGGAAAGATATAAATATCCTAGTACAGGAAGATCAAAGATCTTCAGTCAAATTCAACACAAGGAAAATCACAAGAAGATATATTATAAGCAAACAGTCCAAAATTAAAGATGAAAAGAGAATTTTGAAAGCAGCAAAAGAGAAAAAAGATCCTCACATGCAAAGGAAGTGAAATTTCTAAAGACACCTAACCAATTACAGCCCCCACTCTAAAATCCAGCCCCCAAATGATGGCTTCATTCCAGTGACTGTGGGTCTCAATGTCAGCCAATCAAAAGTTTCTCTCTGGTAATGGCACTTATATAGCTTGAGGACAACCAAATTACAAATACTCTGATTTCAGAAAATCTATCAAGCCCAAATTCTTTTCAAGAGAGAGAGGTCACACTTTTTTTTTAATTTCAAAAAATTACAGGGATACACATATTTTGGTTATATAATTTGCTTTTGTACAGTTTGAGTCAAAGTTATAGGTGTGTCCTTCACCCAGATAGTGTGCATTGTACCCATTAGCTGTGAATTTACCCATGCCTTCCTTCCCCTCCCACCTGCTTGATTTCCATTGAGTTTTACAAGTGAGGTCACACCTTTTTAAATGTGTCCACATGCCACCTGGAATGTCAATAAGTTAGCTGGTGCTATATAAAACATTTTGAACCATAGGATGAGAGAACATTTGGGGCTGCAGAGCAGAGAACTGGAAAGAACTTCTTAATGAAGACGTTCTTAATGATTTCTTGGAGATGCCATATATTCTGACAACAACTGGTGTACTGTGATCCCAGAGTTAGTGCAGATCACATCTGGAGCTAGGGCAGATTCCACATATCAAGGGCTCAGTTCACCACAGACTGCTCTCACTTCAGGTGCTAGATGCACTTCAGGTCACCTCACAGAACCCACATTTTTGACTGATTGGCTATAAATTCAGGGGTTCTCACAACCTTCTCAGGTTTGATAATTGACTAGAATGACTCATAGAACTCAGGAAAGCACTATGCTCATGATTATAGTTTTATTATAAAGACTATAGACCAGGACCAGCCAAAGGAAGAGACACATACATAATGTGAGGTCTGAGAAGGTCCCAGACATAGAGTTCCCACACCCTCTTCTCACAGAACCAAGGTGTGGCACCCTCTAGCACATCAATGTGTTCACCAACCAGAAAGCTCCACTGAGCTTCAGCATCCTACACTTTTAATGAGGTTTCATTACATAGGCATAATTGATTGTATATTGGCCACACAATTAAACAAAGTCTCCAGCCCCTTTACTCTCCTGGGGGGGGGGGTCAGGCTGGCTCAAAGCCTCAACCTTCTAATCACATGGGTGGTCATGCTGCTGGCCAGTACCCATCTTGAATTATCTCATTAGCATAAATTCAGGTTGATCCAAGGGGCTCATGAATAACAAAGGCAGTCCTATCATTTTAAAAATTGTAAGGATTTTAGAAGCTTCATACAACCCAGGAACCCAGGATAAAGACCAGACAAATTATCTTATATACTACATCCTATTAGGTGGACTAGATCAGACTTCTTTTATGTTAAAAAGAAATAATTTTCTGTCTTATTTAAAACCACTAGTATTTTCATTTCTGTTAACCAAAATTCTATCCTAACTGACAAATTATACACTGGTATCACTGAATTGATAGAAACAGTATTGGAGGTGGAGTTGTATGACCTGGTTTTATGACTTAGCTCAACTGCTAACTGTGAAATTTCAGAACTTCTAATCTCATGGAATACTAATTATCTCATTTTAAAACATTAGTAACACCTAAAATAATGTTTTGAGAGAGGACACCAAAATAAAACTTCTGAAAGTCCAGTGGTAAAGGGAAGAAACACTATTGAGACCCACTGAGGTATGAGACTACATGTAAGTCAAGGGATGAGACATACAGGCATGGTCCTAAGGAAGAGGGAGCACCAGAAACAAGCTACCTGTTCCTAATATCTCAGAACTTTGAGTTGCTCCTCACATTTATCAACTAGAAACACTGCTCAATATCCATTTAAGCAGGAATGATGTTTACAATTTGTTTAGAGTGGGAAAAGACCAAAAAAAATGGTCCCAGGATTTTACACATACATTGGGGGTGGGAGGGAAGGCATCACTGCTCCATGTACAAACTTTTTAGGGATGGTCTATTTTTAGTCTAGTATTTAACTCTGCCACACATTCTTCCATAAGTCCAGAGCCTCTGGTGACTACTGGTTCGTTAATGTTCTAGTTCTTCATTTTATTTCACGAATGTTATTTTATTATGCTTCATAACTTAATAGACATTATATATACATATACACACATACTAATACATACACACACTTTTTTAGTTATTAATATTTGATAATATAAAATGATAGTTTTCTAATTGTAAAGAAAAATGACTGGATGACTTCTCCTACCCCTTTAGGAATGTTAAATAAGCTCAACATTTTCTAAGGCTACCTAGGGGAGAGGCAATCCCAATCCCTTTCTACAAATTTTCCCCATCCAATTGCCACACCACAATCACCAACATCCTTCTGGGGTGAGATTGGGGGGAGACTTATTAGGAAAAGCAAGTTATGCCTCCCCCTTTGCACTGGGTCCTGAATTATCTTATTTCATTCCTTTGAATGTGTTTTTCTGGCTATAAGAGGACTGCTTGGTGCTACATGTCATAACTCAAAAGTCTTAATTTTAGATTTCATGTTTCAGACAGGAAAAAATGAATTTCTTCACTTATTTTAGTCTCACTTTCTGTATGTTTTAAACTAAATTATTAATACCTGGCCAGGCACAGTGGGCCCATAACTGTAATCCCAGCATTTTGGGAGGTCAAGGTGGAAGGATTGCTTGAGGTCAGGCATTCAACAACAGCCTGGGAAACACTTCAAGACCTCATCTCTACCAAAGAAACAAAAAAAAAAAAATTAGCCAGACATGGTGTGTATGTGTCTATCTATAGTCCCAGTTACTCAGGAGGCTGAGAAACGAGGATCTCTTGAGCCAGGAATTCAAGGTTACAGTAAGTTATGATTGGGCCACTTGCACTCCAGCCTGGGCAACCGAGTGAGACTCCATTTCCAAAAAAAAAATAAATTAAATTAAATTATATTACAATAATAAATAAATAAATTGGTAATACCCACCCCTGTGGTTTGGAGACGAGATAAGACAAAGGACATAAAACACTTGGTGAAGCACTCAACCTGTCTGTATAAATGATTACTCTTGTTATTATAGAATATTATCTCAGATCATTCTAACTAAAGGATCACAGCAGCATCACTAAAAGGGCAAAGCCCTTCAGCAGTCAGGACCTTGAAGACCTCTGTAAAATAAAATAAAATCAAGTCAACAAGTTTGCACGGGCACCAGGTTGTTCCCACTACAGTGAACTTGAATAAAGCCAGATTGGGATTTAAGGGTCTGGTGGCTGATGTCTTGAAGGGGATTGACGTGAAGCTCTTAGGGGACAATTCCTCCTGTGAATACATCCACGCTCCATGTCTCAAGTACTGAATATTTTAATTAAAACTTTGCCTGTGGGGAGCAAGTTCTAAGAGAACTTGCTAAGGAAAGTCATGGGTATGTGAATTATTATTTCTTCTCCAGTATACGCATCTGTTCTCAAAAATAAAGAAAAAGAGACTATTAATTTTCTTGGCAGCAACTGATATGGTCACCAGAGCAGGGAAGGGAACACAGGCTGGGGCATTCAACCAGTCACCAGGACCTCAGACAAGATTATTTCCATAAGTGATGTGAAACTTCTCTTCTTTCCTTTTGCAAGTAAATTTCTTTTTGTGTCTTTTGTTCTCCTTGACCTTCTGAAGCCATCACCTGACTGGGACTAAGATCTAGCACATGGCTGGTGCTCCAACTTTATCCTCTTTGAAAACTAATCTTTGTTTTCTTTTGTGTGCTGTGTATTGCACACCTTCGTATGAAATTTTCTTTTTTATTTTTAATTATTATGGGTACTTAATAGTTGTATATCTTTGTAAGGTACATGTGATATTGTGATACAGGAATTACACATTCTATAATGTATAATACATTATACAGAATTATACATTCTATAATGTGAATTAATCAAATCAAGGTAACTGGGGTATCTATCACCTAAGGCATTTAATATTTCTTTGTGTTAGGAACATTCCAATTCCACTCTTTTAGTTATTTAAAAGTATACCCTGTTAGAGGCAAAATAAATTTTCTTTCTTGGACTTATTACAACTACAAGTGGGTTACGTGGCTTTTCTGGTGGTTCATTTCCAAGTGGTGACTAATAAGTTCAGCCTCCTTACACTTGGAAATACTGCCATCTTCCACAAGTGACTTCAAAGATGTCTACGGGTAGGGAGAGAGAGCATGGGTGACACTGCATGGGGACCTGGGATCAGAGTCCCCGATTAGCAAGTAATTGTGTGTGTGTATGTGTGTGCATTTCATTAACTAGAATCCAGTCATCATACAGTCCTAACATATTTGCAAGAGAATTTCTGTGCTTAAGAAGAAAAATGGTATACCTTTTTTCACCAAGTATTTTACGTCCTTTGTCTTATTTCATCTCCAAGCCACAGGGGTGGATATTACCAATTTATTTATTTATTATTTCAATTTAATTTAATTTAATTAATTCCTTTGTTATAGTTACAGAACAAGAACCATAAGAAAGTGAGTTAATCTATAATCTTAGAAACTGAAGTCATAACTATGTGTGACTCAGGTCAGTCACTTCTTAAGGCTTAACCTGTTTGGGGGGTTCCAACAGCTTTTAAATTATATTTATTTTCACAACTGTCTATGTATTTTTGTCATGTAAGTAGCCTTAAAAACAAGTCTTCCAGTATTTAGTATTTTTTATCTACTGAGCTTCAATACACTCAACTAGAGTCTAACAAGGAAGGGTCCTAAGTTTGGTCAGGGGAAGGTGGACAAGCCACAGCACAGTCACCTCAGACAGGGGCCGTCCCAGCGGCAGTTCCCTATGTGCATTTTAAAGAAGAGAAGACTTGGGTGGGGATTACAGACATCTCTGTGGGTTACAAAGGTGCCACCCATAAGTGGACGGCTACAGCACCATAGCTTCTTTCTGGGACATCTCTGAAGGATGGGGATGAAGAGAAATCCTCTCAGTGGGCACAACTTTGAGCAGTCCACCCAATTGTTCACTTTGCTTGGAAGAAGGAATGGCCAGAAATTCATTTATATGCCAACTTATGGGCTGTAGCCAGTGGTTTGACTGAATGGTCAGGGACTTAAAAAGAATATGATTGGAAAATTGGCAATGAGGAAATTTGGAGAAGAGATATGTGAGTATATCTCCTGAATGGGCAAAAAACTTGAAGATATTTGTATCCCATGTAAGTGCTCACCAAAGAATGACCTCAGCAGAGAATTGCAATAATCGACTAGACAGGGTGATCTATTTTGTGGCTACCAGTCAGCCCCTTTCTCTAGACACCCCAGTCAATCACCCAATAAGCTCATGAACAAAGTGGCCATAATGGCAGGAATGGAGGGTAAGTATGAGCTCAGCAACATGGACTTCCACTTACCAAGGCCAACATGGTACACCCAGCAGTGAATGCCCAACCTGCCAACAGCAGATACCAACACTAAGTCCTCAATATGGCCCCACTCCCCAGGGAGATCAACCAGCTGTCTTGTGGCAGGATAATTACACTGGACCATTTCCATCATGGAAGGAGCAGTGTTTTGTTATTACTGGAATAGACACTCTGGGTACAAACTTGCCTTTGCTGTATGCAATGCTTCTGCCGAAACTACCACCCTTGGACTAACAAAATGCCTTCTCTACCATTAGGGTCTTCCATATAGCATTGCTTCTGATCAAGGAACTCATCTCACAGCAAAAAGAAGAGTGGCGATGTTCATGCTCACGGAATCCATTGGCCTTAGCATGTTTCCTACCATCCTGAAGCAGCTGGCTTGATAGAATGGTGGAGTGGCCTTTTGAAGACTCATTTACAGCACCAGTTAGGTGGCAATGCCTTCTAGGGCTAGGGCAAGGTTCTCCAGAAGGATTAATGCCCTGAATCAGCATCCACTATGTGCTGCTGCTTTTCTCAGAGCCAGGTGACATGTTTCCAAGAATCAAGTGCTGGAAATGAGAGTGGCACCACTCACTATAACCCTAGCAACCCATTAGCAAATGTTTTGCTTCTTGTGCCTGCAACCTTATGCTCTGCTGACTTAGAGGCCTTAATTCAGAGGGAGGAATGCATTCCATGCAACAATGATTTTGTTGAACTGGAAGTTCAGAGTTCTACTCAGCCATGTTGGGTTCCTCATGCCTCTGAATCAATAGGCAAAGTGAGTTATGGTGCTGGCTGGGGTGACTGATGTTGACTACTAAGAGGAAATAGGACTACTAGTCCTTAATGGAGGTAAGAGTATGTCTGGAATACAAAAAAAATCCCTCAGAGCCTCTCTTAGTATTATCATGCCCTGTGATTTAGGTCAATGGAAAAATATAACAGCCCACACCAGGCAGGACTGTAAATGGTCTAGACCCTACAGGAATGAAGATTTGAGTCACCCCATCAGGTAAAGAACCATGGTCATCTGAGGTGCTCTCTGAAGACAAAGGTAATACAGAATAGGTAGTAGAAGAAGATAGTTATAAAGACCAGCTACAACATGTGACCAGTTACAGAAACAAGGGCTGTGATAGTCCTGAGTATGTCTTTCTTAGTTTGTTATGAGTATGTGTGTGTGTTTGTTTTCTTTCCTCTCTTATTACCTTGTTATGTAACAAAATGTATTGATTTTATGCCACAGTATTTAAGTATTATTAATTTTACACTATAGTATTTAAGTTATAGGATATCAAGGAAAAGAGTAAACATCACCCAAGAGTTTTACCTCATCTTCTGGGAGAAGGGGTTAGTGCATTTTTGGTTGTATACAGGATAGTTGTGTCATGTTAGGCAGAATTGTGTCCTTATTACTGTCTTTATTTGGAGATTAAGTATTGTTTAAGGAGATGTGTATGGGTACCAAGTTTAGAAGCAGTGAACTTGTAATGGTTAATTTTATATTTCAACTTGAGGAACAAGATGCCCAGATATCTGATTAAACATTATTTCTGGGTGTGTCTTTGAAGGTGTTTCCAGAAGAAATTAGCATTTGAATTGAATTGAGTAAAGCAGATGTCCCTTCTCAATATAGGTGAACATGATTCAATCCTTTAAGGCAGTGGTCCCCAAACTTTTTGGCACCAGGGACAAGTTTCATGTAAGACAATTGTTCCACGGGCTGTGGGAGGGGGGATGGTTTAGGGATGATTCAAGCACATTACATTTATTGTGCACTTTATTTCTATTATTATTACATTGTAAAATATAATGAAATAATTATACAACTCACCATAATGCAGAATAAGTGGGAGCCCTGAGCTTGTTTTCCTGCAACTAGATGGTCCCATCTGGAAGTGATGGGGGACAGTGACACCCGAAGTGTGTTGCTTATGTTCGTAATCTCGTTTTTGGTTGCTGTCACTGCAGAAAACCCTACCTCACAAAGACAGGATGTTGGAAATGGAAGCAGGCCTTTCGGTGCTTCTGTGGCAATCTCAGAATATTCCATCCTGACTTTAATCGAGAACATATGAAGATCTGAAGTTGTCTCAAACATACTTTTAAGGCTGCTGTCATTTGTGATCTCAAGCAGTTGATTCACTTCTAGCACGGACAAAGTCGATTCACCTGGCCTAGTCACAAATGGGTCTGGATCCATTCCTTCCCACTTCGGGGGTCTTTGTGGTTGGGAAATAATGCTCAAACTTTTTGAAAGCTGAGATAGGTGATTATGCATCAACTAGGAGAAAGCAGACCCTGGCTCAGTTTCTTTCAAAACTTCTGCTAACATTTGAAACATGTCAAAAATCCCAATGCTCACTTGTCACCCCCATAATTCCAGTTTGGCTTTGAATACAGCCACTTTATCTGCTGACTTGAACACCATTGTCATTCTCCCCTGAAGTGACAGTTTGAGTTGGTTGAGCAGGTTGAATATGTCACACAAGTAAGCAAGTTTTGTGACCCACTCTGTATCACTTAAATGTGCTGCCAGTGGTGACACATCACTTTTTCTTTTTTCTAAAGGAAATATCTGGAGCAGCTCCCATAATGGAAAAACTCTGGCCAGTGATCTACCTATAGAAAGCCATCTCACTTCTGTGTAGAAGAGAAGATGTGTGCGCTCTGCGTCCATCTCCTCACAGAGCTGTGTGAAGAGATGTGAGTTAAAGGCAGGTACTTTAATGTGGTTGATAATTTTAATCACATCCTGCAAAAAGTTGTTTAGTTCAGGTGACATTTTTTTGGCTAGCCAACATTTCTCTATCGATGACACAGTGTGTAGACTCACATTCAGAAGCAACTTCCTTGACCTGAGTAGTGAAACCAGAAAGCCATCCAGTCATGGCAACCACTTCCTCCATGCATATACCAAAATAAAATGACCAGTTCAGTTTTCCTGATATGTAATCATTCAAAGAATTGACTAGTTCTGCAGCTGTGGTTTTGGTTAGCAACAAAAGGGCACATAACATATCCTCATGCACATCCTTCTGAAAAATATAGTGCACAAAACCAAGCTTTTTTGCCAACATTAGTAGACTTATCAACCTGGATTGCATATCATGGTGACTCAAAAATCCTCTTTAACAATTGTGCCTTAATATCCTCTCCTATTTCATCAATTCATCTAGTTACAGTGCTAGCTGAAAGAGGAACACATGTCACCTTTTGAACTGCAGCCGCTCCTGAAAGTTCATGGTAAATGTCCTAAGCAGCAGGCAGGATCAACTCTTCACCAATAGTAAAGGGTATTGAAGCTTTGGCAATGCGGTTAGCTGCTAAGAATGATGCTCTTAGTGCAGACATATTTGATGAAGTGGTGGCCTTCAATAACTGCTTCTGTTCTTCGTGTTCATGTTTGTTTCTTCTGAAAAACTCCAAAGGCTTGTCTTTTAATGCAGGGTGCTTGCTCTCCATGTGGCAAAATGGTTTTGAAGGTTTCATGGCCTCAATGGATAGCTGGTCACCACATACTATACAAAGTGGGCTTGGAGAATGTGAATCACCTGTTGCAATGAACCCACAACTGAAGTATGACTCTTGGTATTTTCTTTTAAATGCAGCTCTCATTTTGTTGGCAGTCTTAGCGTCTTCTGCTGTCTCATCATTGAGTCTTTCCCTCTTTTCAAAGAAGCTTTCCAGCGACGTTTGCTTTTTACTCATTTTTGCTAGGGTTAGCTTGTGGGCTTACCAAAACTGTGACTGAGACAAGTGTGCAGTGCAGGAAAGAGGCATGGACAGAAGTGGTAAATAAAATAATGGGATGCCCACGCACGGACTAAAACAAGCGCTGGATTCTGACTTAAAGACTGCCACCATATGCAGCTGTACAATTGAAGTACATCAACTCAATTGCCACTGTAAAACTTGCCACCAGATGCAGCTTAATTGTCACTTGCCACTCACTGATACGGTTTTGATATGAGTCTGTAAGCAATTGATTTATCATGGTCTCTGTTCAGTCAAACCTCTCTGCTGATGATAATCTGTTTTTGCAGCTGCTCTTCAGTGATAGCCTCACCACACCTGCTCCACGTCAGATCATCAGGCATTAGATTCTCATGAGGAGCATGCAACCTAGATCCCTCGCATGCACAGTTTACAGTAGGGTTTGTGCTTCTGTGAGAATCTAGTGCCACCACTGATCTGATGGGAGGTGGAGCTCAGGCAATGATGCAAGCCATGGGGAGTGGCTATAAATACAGATGAAGCTCTGCTCACTTGCTCACCCACCTTTCACCTCCTGCTGTGCAGCCCAGTTCCTAACAGACCATGGACCAGTACTAGTCCTTGGCCTGAGGGTTGGAGACCACAGCTTTAAGAACCTAAACAGGACAAAAAGGTGGAGAAAGATCAAATTCACATTCTGCCTGACTGCTTGAGCTGAGAAATTAATTTTTCCCTTCCCTGGGCTCTCTTGGCTCTCAGGCCATCAGACGCATATTAAAATCTAAACCATCAGTTTTCTGGCTCTCAGGTCTCTGAATCACACACCACTGGCTTTCCTGCAACTGCAGCTTGCAGACAGCAGGTCGTGAGACTTAACTGTTTCTCTGGAGAATCCCGACTAATACATCCAGAATAGGCTCTATCATGATGGCAGTAGTGGGGTTGGAAAAAATAGGAGGGAGATGAGTGTTGTTCAGAAGTCATGCACATGCAGGACTATGCTCGTGTCCAGGAAAGACCTAAGAACTCTCTAATCTCCTATCTCTGGCTGATCAGGAGACTCTGTACAATCAGGAAAAAAAAGTTAAGGCAGACTTGTAAATATCCCCCAAATCAATCTACAGATTCAACACAATCCCTAGCAAAATCTCAACTGCTTTTTTTTAAAAGAAATTGACAAGCTAATTCTAAAATCTATAAAGAAATACAAGGAATCCATAAGAGCCAAAACAATATTGAAAAATAAAAAGTTGGAGGACTCAAACTTCCTTATGTCAAAGCTTACCATGATGAAATGTCACTTCACATTTACTAGGATGGTTAAAGTAAAAAAGATAGACAATAACAAACGTTGGTGAAGATTTGCAGATATTAGACCCTCCTTCATTTCTGGTAGGGTTTTAAAATAGTGCTGTAAAATATCTTCTCCAAAGATAAGAATAAAGTTACCATATGACCCAGTAATTCCACCCCTAAATATATACCCAAAAGAATTGAAATATATGTCCGTAACAAAATTTGTACACAAATGTTCATAGAAGCATAATAGCCTCAAGTAAAAAAAGTCCAAGCCAAAATGTGAAATACCCATGGAATTGAATATTATTCAGCTATTAAAAGAATGAAATACCAGCACATGCTAAGAACATGGACACAGAAAGTAGATTTGTGATTTCCAAGGGATTGGAAGAGAGGAGAATGGGAAGTGACTGCCAATGGGCTTCTTTTTCAGGTAATATTAATAAAAATATTATAAAATTAGATAGTGATGAGTGCATAATTCTGTAAATATAAAAACCCACGAATGTTACACTTTAAAGCATGAATTTTATGGTATATAAGTCATAGATCAATAAATCTGTTATTTTTAAAATATGAAATTTTAAATGGGAGTCTGAAAAAATTAACTAGAATTACATATAGCACATGGATAGATGCCTAAAGCAAACTGCTGAGTAAAAAAACTGAAAAAGAATAAGATCTAGAGCGTATCACTTATGTAAATTGAAAGCATACTTGTAAAATAACACTATCATTTTCAAGGAAACACATATTTAAATATATTAGTGCTAGTGCCTTTGCAACAAAGGAAATGGAGGAAGGATTAGGGATAATATTAAAGGACAAATGTAGTTAAATAATAGGGTAGAGGGGCTGAGATCAATGAACATAGACTGCCACAAACTATAGAGTCTAACTAACCAAGACTTTAAAAAATTGTTTTTAGAGTCTTTCTCTGTTACCCAGGCTGGTGTACCATGGCCTAATCATAGCCCATTATAATCTTGAACTCCTGGGCTCAAGCAATTCTCTTACCTCAGTCTCCAAAATAGCTGGGACTACAGGCATGCACCACCATGCTTGGCTATTTTAAAATTTTTGTTTTGTAGAAATGGGGTCTCTATATGTTGCCTAGGCTGGTCTCAAACTCCTGGGCTCAAGTGATCCTCCCATCTCAGCTTTCCAAAGCACTGGGACTGCAGGCATGAGCCACTGTGCCTGGCCTCTACCTGAACTTTACAAACCTGTGTTCTTCATCCCCACAAAGTGGAGGCCTCTCTTGAAGATTGCATCAACCCAAGTCTGCTAGATTAGCTTCATCTCTGAATTGTCATTACCTTGCCTAGCATATGAAATGTAAACACTCAGTGGTGATACTTACCAACAGAAGTTACCCAGAGCATACTTTTGTACAATAAATACATGTGCTCCCACACCATATAATTCTGTGAGTAAAAAGCATTTCTTTCAAAAACAAAAATAGGTAAAATGAATTACAGAATGCAGTTTAAATGACAGAAAAAGGAGAAGAAACAACCATTTTTTTCCCTCCAACAAAACAAAGTCAGCCCAAGATAAATCAGACAGTGGTCATTAACGAAATATTTCAACATGCGATCCAGTCATTTACACATGGTATTCCATTGAACTAAGCTATCAACTCTGTCCAGAAAAAGAAAAAGCCAATAGCAAATTTTAGTGGGGTTTCCTTCATCTCTCAGGCAGTTTTCTAAATTTAGGGCTTGTTTACACTACAGAAATATGTCATCAGAAAAAGCCACATATATATGCCTCGGCAGACATTAACAGAAAGGCAGAGCAAACACTCCAAAATGTTTAAACTGAGAACCGATGTTGTCCAGACTAGTATGTGACTGCATACATTCATTCCAACACTTACTGATCATCTTCTTCATTCAGCTAGACTCTAGAGATGGAGAGATGAATTGGACTATTCCCTTGCCTCAAGGAGCTTACACTGGCAATGATCATACAGAAGAAATGGAAGAATACTGTTTTCACAGAACACGAATTTTGAGGTAAGGCAGACAGACAACAAGTTTGGATGCTAGACGTGCCCCTATCGGCTATTTATCAAGTCTTTTGGTCCCTTTAAATTTTGGCTTCCACATTTAAATAATAGTAATTATAGGATAAACTTTATACAGAGTTTATGAAAAATAAAACAAAAAATGTAAAGCATCAAAAGTAATGCCTTGCTAGAGTCAATGTTTGGCAAATGTGACCTCCTCCTTGTTCTTGAAGAAGTAAATGGTGTGTGAGTCGTGAAGGACATGCCATTGCATACTGCAGATCTGGAAAAGTAAAACAAAGTGTTTTCTGCTTTCTACATGCTGAGAAAGCTCCAACCTCAATTGAGATTTTGCTTTCCCAAGAACTTTCCTAAGGGTACTTTGACTTCTCTCTTCTTTAGGCTATGGACCAGAGGGTTCAGGCTAGGGATGACTGTGGCAGAATATATAAATGTAATTTTGTCTGTGTTCATAGAAGGACCACATCGGAGATGTAAGGACATAAAAATCATGGTCCTACAGAAGACAGACCCTGCAGTGAGGTGAGAAGCACATGCCAGTCCTTCTGGCGTTATCCATCTGGAAGAAGAATGAGATCAATGAATATAAACAGGTACATGATCATGATATTCAAAATGGTGTGACAGTCATTGAAACTCATCAGAAGGATGACTAACTTACAGGTGCAGTTCTCAAAGCATGGTAAATAAATATACAGTCAAAAACTTATTATTATCTGGTGATTCTATTTTTAGCTTTCTGAGGAACCTCCATACTGTTTTCCATAATGGTTATATGAATTTACATTTCCACCAATGATGTACAAAGGGCCCCTTTTCTCCACATCCTCCCAACATGTGCTCTCATTTGTCCTTTTTGATGATGCTACACATAATGAAATACTATTCAGCCTCAGAAAGAGGGAAATCCTGTCATTTGTGACAACCTGGATAAACCTGGAGCACATTATGCAAAATGAACTAAGCCAGGCACAGAAAGACAAAACATCACATGGTCTCACCTACACGTGGAATGTGAAAACAGTAGAATTCATAAAAGTAGAGAGTAGAATGATACTTACCAGAGTCTGGTGGGGAGGGAAGTGGATGGGGAAAGGGGAGATGTTATCAAACGGTACAAAGTTTCAGTTAGGCTGGAGGAATACGCTTTAGTGATCTATTGTACATAATGGTGACAATAAATAACAATGCATTGTATATCTTAAAATTGCTAAAAGAGTGGATTTTAATTGTTTTTACCACAAAAATGATAAGTATATGAGGTGCTGGATTTGTTAACTAGTCCAATTTAATCATTCCATATTATAAACATATATCAAAACATTGCATTGTGCCCCATATATATACACACAATTGTTATTTGTCATTTAAAAATATGATTTTTAAAAAACGTATTATTATTGTCTATAGTCATGCATTTGACCTTATTACTAGTATCAATTGCCTTCAACTATACCTAACAGATATAAAATTAAAATGCACACAAACAGTTCAAAAACATGAGAAATTCACAATTAAATTTCTATTTCATGATTAATATTTCTTATAATAAAAAAGCAAAAGTTAAAAATATTTACCCTATAATTTAAATCACATACCAATAGATGATATTTGAGTTGCAATCTGGGTAAATTTATATGTGATATAAAGAAGTTCAAATAGTTATATAACTACTTCCATAAAAATAACTTTATTATATTTATATAGAAATCACTTTTTCACGCAGCAAGAGGAAGCCACAAGAGAGGGGCAGCCTGGCCTTGCTTTGAGTTTAAGTAGAAAAAATGCAGCTACTGCCCATCCCCAGCCCAGCAGACGGGGAGTTTAGGGAATAAATACATCAACATTTCCATTTTATTTAAAAATAAATAAAAATAATCATTTTTGGCTTAAAAATAGTCACAAAATGTTTGTGTTTCAGTGGCTCTTTTCCCTCTCTCTCTCTTCTCTTTCTCTCTCTTGCTTCTGTCGTGTAGGCTGGACAGAGGAGTCATCAGATGAAGCTGAACCTGTGAGGAATGTTATCAGCCTTTAAAAAGAAGAAAATCCTGCCACATGCAACAGGATGAACCTAGAGGACATGAATGAACCTAGAGGACATTATGCTAAGTGAAACAAGCCAGCCACAGAAGAAAAAGTAACACATTCAAACATATCATTCTCATCCTAAATGACTCTTCTGTTTTACTTTATACTTATAAAGGTCTTTTAAATTATACATAGAAAAATACTGCTTGATTTCCCATATATAAGGTAGCTAAAATAGCCAAATTCATAGAAACAGACAGTGACTGGTGGTTGCTAGAGGTTGGGGGGAGGGGGAAGCAAGGAGTTGTTCAACAGGTATAAAGATTCCATTATGCAAGAGGAATAAGTTCTAGAGATCTGCTGTACAACATTGTAGCTATAGTTAGCAATACTGTATTGTGCACTTATACATTTGTTAAGAGGGCAGAACTCATGTTAAATGTTCTTATCACAATTAAAAAAAAGAAAAAGAAATAAAGATATTTACTTCTGACTTTAAAAATTGTCACAGAATGTTTATGCTTCAGTGGCTTCTCTCTCTCTGCCTTTTGCTTCTGCTTTGTAGGCTGGAGAAGGGAAAGATCAGAAGGAGCTTAAACCTGTAATGAATGACTTCAGCAGCAGGTCCTAGAGATACAGCATTGCCTCCTAAATCAGAAGAGAGCATCCTAAGGTTATATATGTCTTGTTAAGAACATCTCTGAGTGTCACCAAGATGTAGGGACACACGTAAAACACATATGACCCGAGGAAAGAACCCACACAAGTCTGGGTATGATTCACGTAGACAAATATGTGATTCACAGAGATATAAATATTCACTCACTTAGATAAGTGGTGACTCAGACAAAAATAATTTAGGAAGATACCAAAGACATTATTTTATTGATTTATTTCTTCTGAGAGAAAAAATAGGCTGAAATATCTGACACTGCTTTCCAGTTCCTTCTCACTAATGACTATGGTTATCTCTGAAGCCAATGTGGTTGATAGGATGAAGCTGCTACAGATCATTCCAGTTCTCAGTTACCTCCTCTGTGAAATGGAAATGATAATAATAATAATGTCCACCTAATAATAATATTAATAATATTAGCTAGTGTTTACTGAGCTTTACTCTGAGTTAGGAACTAGGCTGGAATGATTATGTCATTCAAACTTTATAAGCCTTATGAAAGAGATACTACTGTATTATGATTGCTACTTTATAGGTGAGAATTATAAGACTTAGAGATTTTAGTCATTTCCTCAGGGTTGCATTACCAGTAAATGGTGAAAACAATATGCAAAGCTGAGAAGTCTGATTTCAGAAGGCACAGCCTAAACCAACCATAATAAACTATGTCCTAAGTAAGATAATGCACATAATAGTAAGCACTCAATATGTGAAAGTCATTTCTATTATTTTGTCTAAGTACTGCTTTTGTACATTCTAAACTATTATCCCATGCTAGTCCACACTTGGGTATTTCTTTGTTGTATCAGAATCTGTTTCAGTCTTGGTAGTCTTTTTCCATATCTGCCGATATGATGGCTCAACATTCACTTAGAGAACAAGATTTTTCAATTGCTAAGAATCCTTCGCATCTCTCCAGCATGCTCTGCAAAGCTCAAGCCTTTGGATTGAGGCCTCTTATCCTCTGTGCCTTCATGTGTTCATCAAATTCTGAAAGGAGGTTCATGAACCAAAAACAGGCTAAGAACCACAGCTCTGGCTATTGTGACTGAAGCGTGGCTGCTCTGCTCATGAGGAGCTGGGGCTTGGCTTCCTTCCTACTTTCAGCTTTCTGTGTTCAATGCCAGATACCACTTAGATTTTCTTTCTGTCAAAGCCCTATAGAACACTGGTACCATTACAGGAGTGCCAAAAATAATTCCATGTTGTCCAAAAATTTAAAAAATTTGGAAACAATTCTTAAAAAAATCCCCATCCTGGAGAGTCAAGTGTTCATTAGCCTATGAAAGTGCTGAGATGTCCTGTAGCAAAGTACCAGCAAGCTGTTTAACTTGCCTGCTTATAGAAATGCTGTTTCCTGTGTAACTCTTTTAAATTCCCATAGCATTAGTGCTTGGGGAAAAAAATCCAATATTAAACAGGAGTGCGTAATCCATGAAATTCCTCTGGGAGTAATGCACCTCAGAGCTAGACCCTTTGAGTAGTTCATGTCCATTTTCAGGACAGCCCTTACAATATTTGCCCATTTTCATGATTCTCTCTCATTAGCTTGAGTGTTCCTTGAGGACACATTTTTGTAATATTTACCTTTAAAATACCATGAAAGTGTCTGGAATGTATTAGTCGTAAATAAATACTTCTTGAATAAATGAATAACTCAGAACCTTTTGTTTGTCTCATTGATGGTGAATAGAGTAGCCAACTATTCTGATTTGTCCAGGATTAAGGATTTCCTGGAATTTGGGACTTTGGGACTTTTTGTGCTAAAATGGAAGGTCCCAGGCAAACCAGGACAAGTTGGGCATGCTATGTGGTGGTGACCCTTTGTATTTTTGGTTTTAGTTATCTTATTTGCGCACTCCCTCTGTGTGTCCAGAATTGAGCTAAACACCAGCCATGAATTATGTTGTTTCATCCTCATAACAGTCCCAGGAAATAGGTATGATTTTGTGCCCATTTCACAGAGGAGGAAATTAAGACAAAGATTTCGTGCCTTGCACAAGGATACACCTTACCCCGCGGTCTGGCTCTAGAGGCTGTACCTTAATCACTTCACTCTCCGGCCTTCCAAAATGAATTCTGCAGGTACAGCAGAGAACATAAAGCAATGAAATTCATCTTTGAAAATAAGAGCTCAGTAATTCACATAGGAAATTACGTAGTCAAACATAATCTACTCCCTGCTGGGTGAGCTAGAACGTGAGAGAAAGAAGCCTGGAAAACCATAATCTTAACGTTAATCCAAGAAGTGAGTGAATTTGAGCATGAGCTTTAAAAATGTTATATACAGGCCAAGCAAGCTGAGAGCTATTTTGGGCTCTGTTATGAAATACAATCACATGGACAGGTGGCCTACATTTTCAGCTTTATATTTGGTGAGGAGTTTTGCGATCAAAGTGTGAATGCCATTGCACCGACTGTATTCGGAAAAGGCAGCTGGAGTCCTACGGATTCCAAGCATGCTGAACAGGAGAGCTAGCTGATGGTATGGAGTGGGAGATAGAAAATCTGGAGTCTAGACTCAGTGCTGCCACTCTAGCTAATGACATGAGAAGATCCATTTAAGTGAGGTTTTTTGCCTCAGTTTCCTCTTATGAA
Source organism: Cheirogaleus medius (assembly GCA_008086735.1). Lineage (NCBI taxonomy): Eukaryota > Metazoa > Chordata > Mammalia > Primates > Cheirogaleidae > Cheirogaleus > Cheirogaleus medius. Next base: position 2,936,857 of record VBSM01003156.1, read on the forward strand.
AAATAGAAAGATGGTAGATCAAGATAGAGTAGAAAAGCCAGCAAAAGAGTGGATTAGAATCCTGGTTCTACCACTTAGTAGTTGGATATCTGAGCCTCAGTTTTATCACCTGTAAAATGAGAAATTTGATTCACAAGTCACAGGTTATCATTAAGTAGAAAATGGTGACACTTCTCCAGCTGTTGGATCTTCTGTAAGTCACTTCCCATCTTTGACCTTTAGTTTTATCAATTATAAAGCTAAGGTAATAAATGTTAACAAGGTAATTGTAGGAAACAACATAGGTGGCAATGCCCAGGTGAGCTCACAGCACATAGGAAACCCTCAGGAAATATTTGAGGAGGGGGTGGTCTCTCAGGCTTTTCACATCTCTAGGAAATGTGCATTTTGTGCACACGAACCTCAGGGCCACTGTTTCCTGCTTACTCCAAGAAAGAAGTCTGTAGATTTAGGGTTTTAAGTCTGATTTTGTTAGCAACATTAAGTCACAACCCTGAAGAAGGTAAAACAATGTTATTTGGCCATATCAGAAATTCTCATAGAATTGGGAGTGGGTGAGATCTCTTAGATCAGATTCACTAAGAAATAGATTCTGAGATTGAGATCCGTATGCAGGTGGCTCTCCAGGGAGTACTCTTGGGAACAGTGTCTGTGAGGTAGAGACAGCGGTGGCATCAGACAGAGGGAAAAGTGGGGCTGCAATGCAGCCTCAACAAGGGCCTCAGCCAATCCTTTGGGGAGTTCGGGAGCTGAGATGGCCCTTAGCAGCTGTCTCAAGGAAAAAAGACAAGAGGACCAGGCCTTTATAACCCTCAGTGACCAGTGTTGGGGGATGCCAGTTAGCTGGGGAAAGTGCCATAACTTGAGGATAGTTGGCCTCCTTCAGCTGAAGGCAATACCTAGAAGGAGCTCAGCTGTGAGATCCAGGTAGTACACCATCGTATCCCCTATGGGAAACACTATTATTGACTTAAGAGATGCTTGGAATTGAAGAGAAGAAATGTGAAGAGCAGCCAGCTAGGGACCTAAAGAGAATAGTTGCTGCAATTAACTTGAAAGTCAATATATTGGCTCCTGAAACGACTTTCTCTCCAGCTTTAGCCAGGTCTACATATCACTCAGATAGAAAGTGACCATTATCTGAACAGAGAATCAGCAATGTGTTTATAAGGACTAAGCATGACTCTATCAGAGTCTACCTTCAGGGAGAAGCAAACTAAACCGGTACTCACAAGCACAAAATAGGTTGTGGCTGCCAGCCAGAGCAGCTGTGGTCTGTGAGGTGGTGTTCGAGGTGGACTACAGCACAAGGTCTGCTCAGCCCCTTCCTGAACGTGAGATGTTCAGAAACCACTTCTCCTCACCAAGCCTCAGCTTCCTTGTCAGTAACATGCAACGGAGGAGCAAAGAAAAGCCCTTTTCTCTCTCCTTCGTCCTATGTAACAATAATTCTAGATCTTTGTTATCATTGTTGGCAAGAAAAAAGAAAGATTACAAAATGGATGCCTTGGTAATGACTTCGTTTTCTGCTGTTAAGTTAAATTTTGGGGCAGTGCTTTCTCTGCATTATTCACTTTCGTGCTGATTTTCTACTTGAAATGCTATGGAATTCTCTTGTATTTCTGAGTGGTTTTTTTCCCTCCTGCTCTTTAACATTTTACAGTTTCATGAGATCAGTGATTTTTCTCTTATTCACAATGCAGTCCCTGGAAGTCTCAGAGACTACAGATATCAGTTATGTTTTATGACAGACACCAACTTGGGCTAACTTAAAGAATAAAAAGGAAGTAATTGAAAGGATATCCAGAGGTTTGTAGGATCAAAGGAAAACTGGTCAAAAGGCAGGAACCAAGGGCATTTCAGAGGGCTAAGGAACAGAAGTCAGAGGCAAAGAACCATCTCGTGTCTGAAATGGCCCAACCGGAATTCCACCGCTGGAGCAAATGAGCTCCAAGCCTTGATGCAGCTTTTGCATCACTTGCAGGTTCAAATTTAGGGACACAATAACTTCTTATTGGCTGAGCTCAGGACTCAAGCCTGCTATGCACCTCTGTACATTTCTCTGTAGGGATTTCTCTCCAGGAGGAAGGTAAGGAAAAATTATCCTTGCCTCAGTTTCCATTGTCTTGGGTTGGCACCAGGAATTCTTCTCCCACCAACCCAATAAGGATGAGATCATTCCTCAAGAAAGTCAGAATGCTTCTAAGAAGAAAAATGGATTCTAGATACACAAAATAATGACCAGTGTCTGCTACAGAAGGTGCTCAAATAATTTTTTAGGTGGATATCTCCTCACACATAAAATGCTAAAGAATTTCCCTGAAGAAAACAAGTGCTTTACTTTAACATAGGTGCATAAGCAAAATTGTTCTAAATATTCTCTTAGAGGTGTTGGGATTCTGCCTTTAGCTCTGATATGATATCTAGAATTTCCTTAGTGAAGCTTGAATCTGTAGTTTAAGTTTGAAAACCTTAGTCTGAAAGAGAATACTTTCCACAGTTGAGTACCAACATACCATTCCAAACTCAAGTTCCATTACTTCTCTTCACAAATAGTACACTCCAGCCATACAGACACCGTTTGTTAAATACCTACATAGTTTACTTCGTATTTCACTGTATCTATCTTCCTTGTCCTCAACAAATGCTATCTTTTTCAATTCCCTACCCTGGAATATACCCTTTATCTATTTATCATAGCATTTTATATGTATCTCTCTTGGTTTTTCTGCATAGAATTAAAGTTACTTTGGTATAGCTCTTATTTCCTCTTTACTTTATACTATAAGCTTCTTGAATATAGGTATTCTGTTGGATATATCATTTTTTGACATTTGTACCATGAAATATAGCATATACAAAAAAGTTAGTAACAGAAATTTATATAAACTCTTCGAATATAAGAGGTATGTTTGATTTACCTTTTGTGTGTGGGGGTTTTTTTATTTCAAAATATTAAGGGGGTACAAATGTTTTTGTTACACAGATACCTTGGATAATGCTTAAATCGGGACTTTTAGTGTTTCCATTACCAGAATAGTGTTTATTGTACCCAATAGGTAAGTTTTTACCCCTCCTCCCTCACCCTCCCTCCTCCTGGGTTTTCAATGTCTTTTATATCTTTTTGTGCTCATATGTGCCCATCACTTAACTTCCAATTATTAGAGAGTAAATGTGGTTTTGTGTTTCCATTCCTGAGATATTTTGCTTTGGATGATGGTCTCTAGTTCCATCCAAGTTGCTACAAAAGACATGATTTCATGGAATCAACCTAAGTGCCCATCAATTTATGAGTGGATAAAGAAAATGTGGTGTGTGTGTATATATATATATATATATAGAGAGAGAGAGAGAGATGTTTGTGTGTATATGTGTTTTATATATATATATATATATATATACACATACATACATACACACACATGGGGTGTGTGTGTGTGTGTATCATGGAGTACTACTTAGCCATAAAGAGGAATGAAATAATGTCTTTTGATTTATCTTTTTTAACATTTTTATTGTGATATATATAAATTATATATAATATGTATGTGCATATATATTATTTGGTATGTCAAAAAAATACATAAAACATCTAAGTTCATTTGGCTTTCCTTATCCATCCAATCTCAATTTTCACCTTTCTTCTGAGCTCCAGTTCAGGTTTCTAAGTATTGAGGCACATCTCACTCTGGGAGACGCATTAGCATCTAAAACCCAGTAGATTCTGGAACAAACTCCTCACCTTATTCACTGAACCAGCACTTCTTAATATTTTTGACAATGTTACCACCATTTTTTTTAACCAATCAGGCAAAATCCAACATATTCTTTTAACTGATGTGGACTTCACTAATATTGGCCCAAGGATACAGCACATTTTTTGACATAGGATCTGAAGTAGGCATATATCACACTGACTTGATTCGTAGGTGACCTAAGGTGAATAAGTAGCCCACTGCAGGCACTCAGTGAATGTTGTTTAAATAAGCGAGGCTTGGGGAGGAGGGAAGGGAACCAACATTCATTTAGCCCATGTGTTTTTGCTAGATACTTTATGTACCTTAATTCATTTATTCCTCCCAATGGCTTTCTAGGAGTTTATTGTTGCCTTTCAGAGATAAGGAAAGTGAGGCTTCTAGAGTGTCCGGTGGGTAGATGATAGCATATACACCCAGTTTTTTTCAATTTCAGAGACCATCGTGTTCTTCTACTGGGCCTCATACCTTGTATGCTGTACAATGCTCTCTAAACTCTTGTTATTATGAATATATTTTTTAAAAAATCTCCTTCAAATATTAAAAAAAAAACCTAGATTTGATTTAACAGTAGTTACCAAGCAAACACTAATATATCCACCATTCAAGTCAGGACTAGGAAAAAAGCCCCCATATATTCATTCTCATCATCCTGTTTGTATTTCTTTGTGGTTTGCTTTATTTTACACAATAGAAAAATGGGTGGAAGACTTGGGAGAAAAACAAACAAAATCATGCTGAACTTCATCAGCAATCAAGGAAGTGCAAATTAAGACAATAATAAAAGACACTAATCTCTCACCAAATTGATGAAACTTAAAAGTCCAATAATACCAAATATTGGCAGTGAGAACTCTCACACAGTGTTGATAGGAATGTAAGTGGGTACAACCACTTTGGAAAATAGTGTGACATTATTAAGTAAAATGTATATACCCTACAATTCAGCAACCCAACTTCCAGGTGTATATACCCAAGAAAACTCAATGCATTGGCACACTGAGATACATGATCAAAATGCTCACATCAGGATTATTCATCATTATCTCAGATTGGAGATAGGCCAAACAAATGAACATGAACAATAGACAGGATATTTAAATTTTATATTTTCTATTGGGCTGCCTGCCATTTTCCTCATTGATTTGTAGAAAATTTAAGTGTATGTATGTAAATACATATATACACATACACAGAAATATATACATGTGTATGTATATGTACACTGACTTTTTGCTGAATAAATATGCTATAAATATCTTGTCCCACATACACACATGCCTTGTGAAATAATCACAGACTAATGACTGAGAAATCTCATCTTATGAACAGGAAGTAGGATTCTTGGGCTTGGATCTAGATAGCTGAGTGGTGAGATCCTACCGAAATTCTTCTATAAAAGTGTGATTTCTCTATATGGATGCAATTGCTCTTAGAGGCCCAGACTCTTCATCTGGTTTGATGTGAACGAGCCCCAATTGCCTGTAGAAGTAACAGACTGAGGAATTGGTGGTCCAGGCTAATCTTAGTGGTCTACTTTCTTACAAGCTCCTGCCAACAGGCATGTGCAATCCCATCTCCACATCTGGGTTCAGGCGTTAGCTCCCATTCAGCTCTGCTCATAGTATTCTTACCAATAGCAGTGCTATCATCAGAAAGAGGGTGGCAATTTTGGAAATGCTTTCCCACCGATTATCTCATTTACCCCCACAACACCCTTGAGGAAGATATAGCTGGTGCTATTATCTTCACTGTGATGATGAGGAAATTGGCTCAGAGGTAAGTGGCTTATGCCAGTCTCACAGCTGGTAAGTGGTAGAGTTTTGACTAGAAGGTAGGATAGGAATCTTGGAATTTTGCAGTCTTTGTACATTATCTCTTCAGAGCTTGGCTCAAGTCGTACCTTCTCTAGGGATCCTTCCCTGCTCACAGGATTATGTCTCATTCTTAAAGAGTTCTAATTATTATTTTCTGTACTACTCATTTGATAATGGTGACAAAAATCTTGAACTAGAGGTATGTGCTTTGTTCCATTGCACTATTTGTAAGCTGCTCCTGAAGCACAAACAATGCTGAAAATCACCTGATTTCTTTACCAACATCACATCATGACTTTCTTGCAGCCTGTGACCAGTTAACATTGGCTGGGTCTTGGCTGTCTTTGTGGGCTGCAGCATTCAAAGAGCCAAACATCCCTTGATCCATTCATGTTCCATGGGGTGCAGAAAAAATTCCTGCTGACAAAGTTATTGAACACTGAGTCATTAATCTCAAAGTGCATTACATCAGTCAACATATATGCAGGAGGCTTTGCTTTGTTGAAGTAGGAATTACATTTTATAGTCTTACATTTGTTTGCATTCTCCAGAGTACCTTCAACACGACTGGGTCTCACCATGAAAGGCTCTCTGTAAGTGATTTACACATCAAATAAGACCTCCGTGGAAATTTACTGGAATATATGGCTACTTTTCTTTTCTCAGAGCACTGGGCAGGGAGGGCTCAAATCCTGGCTCCTCTTTGTAACAATAGGCAGGTAAGTTAACTTCTCAAAGCTTTGGGTTCCTTAACTGCAAAACTGAGGCACAAATACCTATCTGGTGGTGAAAAAATGAAGGCCAAAATGTATTTTGACACACAAGAACTTTACAGAACATAAAGTCTGAAAGGAATCAAGCAAGATTTGGTTCTCCATGGGTTTAAGCAAGTTGAACTGTAAAAATAAAAGTTTTCAGTTGCAAAATGATAGGGATGGTTTAGATGATCTTCAATGGCTCTTTGAGCCTTTAGCCAAAGAGCCTATGACTCTGGAATTCCAGCTTCACTTGTCAAGGAATCCTAATATTTTAATTCTCCATTCCCTATACATAAACCTAAACAAATCATTTAATGCACAAAGGAAAACTTCTATATAGAATAATTCAATCATAATCTATTGTTAAAAGAATACTCTATCCTGATATAAATAACTGCCCTGATTTATGTGTTTTCACATTCCCTTTTGGACATTTCAGGTAGGAAGTCTCACTGTGCCTTTATTGCACTGCCTTGCGCTGCAGGCTCTACCCACAGTGTCTCTCATTCATCAGACTGTTCCTGCAGGGAGAGGGTGGGTGTTGTTAATAACCAAATAGGCATTTAGTCTCTAGTTGACAGATTTCCCATGTGGAAGTGAAAAGCTCCCCACAGTAATGTGTACTCCCTGAATTGATGTCTTGCTGGTGACAAGACTTCTCCTTCTGAGTAGCTTCTATAAATGAATACTCATGTAATGTCAGCTTGAAATGTGTCTGCTGTAGAGGTGGGAGCTTGGAGGGCAAGCAGTTAAACAAGGAATGAAAATAAAATCTTGGACTTGGATGGGTTGGAGAGAGTGAGGGAGCTCAAGAGCCTGGTGAGAAGGACAAGGATGGCTAAGTGAAGAGCTGATACAGGAATCTCATCTGCATCAAATGTGTATTCATTGCGATGGGCATGTTCACATATCTGACTTCAAGTTATCTTCACGGTTTATCCTGCACATTAGGTTCTGAGAAATTAAATTACTTCCTTGAGGTCACATAACTGCTAAGAAGAATAAGGATTTTCATACATCTTTCAGTACCAGAACTGGTATCTTTTATACCTGTTTACAGCCAAATGTAGCACTTTTTTGAGGGGATTTCAACAGAAAATAGAAATATGTAGACATTAGGCATTCAATTGTTAGAAGACCTGAATTTTTCTGCCTACACTGGGGTACAGAGTCATAAAGAAACACCCAGAAATATACCTTACTATGTACTGTAATAGTGATGATGTACAGACTCTAGACTTTAAGTTTTCACAGAGATCTAATGGCTTAGTGGTGAAGAAAGTTATTGCTTAAGTTGACCATAGAAAGAGCTTGAGAAGAAAAGAAGGAAAAAGAAGAGGAGAAGAAGGAAAAGAAGAAGTAGAGAAAGAGGAAGAGGAGGAAAGGGAGTCAATCATATCAAGTAGGGGGAAAGCTGAGCTAAGGCTGGAATGTACACAGTGCTGGGATAGTTGCTTCTCAGACTCATCTCCAAATCTGGGCACTCATTAGCTTTGTAATTTCTATACATCACGGAGAAAGTCTCCTGTGTGTGGTGCATCCTAGCCATCAAAGGCTGTTTTCCAGATATGTTGCTGGATGAGCCTCACTGCTGGAAAGGAGAGGATGCTCGAGGGTATATGAGGCAGGTGTAGCTTGCCCAGATCTTGGGCCCTGAAGCCCCTGATCTTTACAGGTGATGACAGCCATGTACCAGAGAAAGCTTTTCCTCAGATTGGCCTCATATTCCAAAGCTCCCTCTTTGCTCCTTTCTCCACAAGACCTATGATTTACCCACCTCAGACAGGAGCTTCCCTGTACATAATGGAATTCGATCATCTCAAAACCAATTTGACCTTCTAAGCCACCTGATGGAGCTGACCAAGATTTATAGTTTTCACATTTCAAATACAAATTGATTTGTTGGGTATATTTTTCTTTTTGGAGATTTAGAAATTATGAACTCTGTGGTTACTTTAATTAATTGTAGCTGTGAACACCATCAAGCACTTGAGGTGTGAGAAGTAAAATTAATCACACCACTCCCTTCCCACACACACACATTTGCTCACACCAGCTAGCACACGGAATAAGACCCAAGGGAGGACTAGTGCTGTGTGTCATCGTGCCATTCCTATCTTGAAAGTAAATTTTCAGGCAGGTTTTTTTCATTCTTATAGCATCTAATTACAGACCATCAAAATGCAACGAGGACCCAGAGGTGAGCTGAATTATTGAAAAAATAAAAGCAAAGAGGGCTCAGAAAGCTATTGCTTGTATTCATAATAGAGTCACCAAACTTGAGGGTGCTGAGAAATGCAAGCATTTAATTCCAAAGACAAATATCTCCTTTCATAGCCCTTGGGAAAATTGCTTTTTTTTCTCTAAACCTTCTGCATGTTTTGGTAATTATGTTAGAGAGAAGCCAAAAGCATAGAAGAGAGAACAGACTCTCTAAAGAAAGGTATATTTATTTGGGTCAAAGTTTAAGCAATTTATCTACTGAGAAGGTTCCATACTTCTGCATACAAGGTGGCTTATTGTTTCCTATCAAAGTCACCTCAGCACTTTAGCAAAAGGGTGCATGACCAGTGAGGAAGGGTGGGAATGTGGGTAGGAATGGAAGGGTAGGGAGGGGAAAAGATTTAATCCTGGGCCACCTAATTCTTGATCCAGTGCCCTGTCCTTTAAATTACGACCTTCTATCAAACATTATTGAAAAGATTGAAACATCCTTCATCCACTTTAGAAACTCTAATTTTCAAAGTCACAGAACAAAGAAATTAGCAACATAATATCCTGTATTCAGTTGATAAATATTATAAATGAAAGTGAGATCCTTATGCCAAATTAAATAGCAAATGGGAATTTCTTATGATTAAAAATAAAGAGAAGAAAATTCAGCACATTCATTTAAACATCTGTCTATCTTCTGCTTAAAACCATATCATAATATGCTGAAATTAAAAAAGGGGAAAAAACCATATCAAGAAACTAATGCAAGAAAAGTTTAAATGTCTTATGTTGTAATTCATTAAATATAAGATTATCTTCCTGAGTAAGATTTCAAGATGCCAGTTTTTGCATCTTCTCCTAATAGCAGAAGTATCCACTGTTCTTGGGGAAGAAAGAACTAAAACCTGCCAAATCTCAAAAGTCATGATGGCAGTTAGGTCTGAGAGAAGGTTGATCTCTTAGTTACTTGCCTACTTCCCACTCGTACTTAAAGATTGAGGGTGAAGCTTGTTGAGCATTTTCCAGAAAGAACTTTTAACTTCCTTGTTCCTAAGGCTGTAGATCAAGGGATTCAGCATGGGGATCACCACCTTGTAAAACACAGATGCTATTTTGTCTGTGTCCACGGACTGGCCGGAGCTGGGCTGTAAGTACATGAAGATGATGGTGCCATAGAAGATGGACACTGCGGTGAGGTGGGACGCACAGGTGGAGAAAGCTTTCCCTTCGGCTGAACGCATTCTTTGAATGGCAATGTATATGAAGATGTAAGAAATGAGGATGACCAGGGGGGTGAAGAAGACATCGAAGCCCACGACAAAGAAGACAACCAACTTGCTGATGTGTGTATGGGAGCACGAGACAGCCAGAAGTGGGGAAATGTCACAGAAAAAATTGTTAATCTCATTAGAACCACAGAAGGAGAGTCTGAAGGTGTCTGCAGCATGGACAGAGGCATTGAGGAAGCCGCAGACATAGGAACCGAAAGTCAGGAGGGCCGCACACACCTGCTGTCATGGCGGCGGTGTAATGGAGAGGCCTACACACCGCTGCGTGGCGGTCATAGGCCATGGAAGCCAGGAGATAGCACTCGACGGTGGCAAACCCCACGAAGAAGAAGAACTGAGCTGCACATCCATTGTAGGAGATGACCTTGTTTCCTGACTGCAATGCAGCCACCATCTTGGGAGCCACGGCTGACGAATAACCCAGATCTACAAACGAGAGGTTGCTGAGGAAGAAGTACATTGGTGTGTGGGGACGGGAGTCTGAGTGGATGATCACCATCATCCCCCCATTCCCAACCAGGGTGATGAGGTAGATGAGTAAAAATATTAAAAGGAGGGGAACCTGAAGATTGGGGTCATCTGTTAATCCCACGAGGATAAACTCTGTCACTTCTGTGCTATTCTCCATTGCAGTCAGCTTGAATTTAGCCTGGTGATTAAAGCATAGGAGACAACAAAACTCAAATGAAAATATAAGAGGGATAGTGAGATAATATAAAGCCAGAAAACCAATATATATTGAGAATGTGTAAGACATGCTAGACCCTTCCATTATGTTATATTATTATTTAATCCTGTGAGATAGGTGCTATTATGCTCATTTTACAGATAAGAAAGTTAAGGCTCAGAGAGCTGAATATAGAGCAAGATAATCTAATTAGTAGAACTCAGAATCAAAGTTCACCCCTTTGTGTTTCTGAATCCAAAAGTCATCCACTCAGAGCTTGAATTCTTCTACACGTTTACATCATATATATGCAAATTATGATGTGGATGTGCCTGGAAGCATGGTTTTATTTATTCAATTTTTAAAAATCAATGAGAATAAATACATCATTTCTTATCTTCCCCATTCCACTCCCAATAAAATAGCCTCACTAGAGATTTCCTAAAATTTTCTATGCACATATAATTAAAATTAATAATTATAGAAATCATAATAGTTTACCACAGGCCAGGCACGGCTCCAAGGGCTCCACTTGTATTTAACTCAGTTAATCCTCATACCAACATCTTGGGCCTAATTCTTTTATTTTCCTCATTTTACATAAGAAGATATTATATATATGGTAATACTCCACTCCTCATTTTCAATTTTTTACCTTTGTAAACAATGATCCATGATTTAAAATATGCAAATAGAGTATTTTTCTTTCTTACTTTAGAGTATTTCCCGTGGGCAGTATATTTTATATTGGGTCTCCTTTCTTTAGCTACTATCTATTCCTAAAATTGAGCATCTTTTACATGGGGTTTGGACTAGAGAGCTATTATTATAAAATAATAATAATAGTTAAGTAACTGTTGCCTAAAGCCACAAAACGAGTAAGTGCTGGAGGTAAAATTAAAAACTCTGGTTGTTTGATACCAAATCCAGATATCCTAATCACAGCTTTTGATGTCATTATGAATTTATCTATCAACAGTAGTTCAACTGAAAGGGGATATGGTATATATAAATATAAGTACAAATTTATACATATTTAATATACAACTATAAACTCAATACATATAAATGTGTGTATGTATTTGTAAGAGGTGAATATATGTATATATCACCTTTCAGAAGTCTTTGTTTTTGATCCTGATTGCAGTGAAGTCCTCCCTTCTCTGCACTTTCAAAGCACTTGAGCCTTGGATGATTATTACATGATTAGCTGGGCAACCAATCAGCTCTTCAACTAGCTCTAAGCTGCCTGGGACAGTGACTGTCTTCGTCCCCTCTGGCCCACCCAGCCTACCCCAACCCCTCTCACACATGTGTAAATATTTGGTGCATTGAACAGAACATCAATAGCAAAGTATTTAACTATTTCTCATGCTCTGTAATATCACAACAAACAGCCTATCGTTCTCTTGTCTAGCTGGGCCTATGCTACATGCCAAAATATTAGCTTAGACTTGTTGTATGGAAAACATTCAGAAGTAACAGTGAGTTTGGAGATGGTCAGGCCTGGAGGTAGGCATGTGTCCTGCTCTTAGAGCATTTGTCTTTTCCTGTTGTTGTTCCTCAGCCTGAGGTGTTCACAGGCTTTCTCTGCCCCAAGAGTGGAGTGAGTGGGTACGGACTCAGAAGAGGGAAGAGAGAAAATGTGAGAAGAGAAAAAGGGAAGGAAGAAACCAGAACTAGAAGGAGAGAAAAGCTTCAGCCCTGCTTGGCCTTAGCTCACCTTTGAGAGCAACTGTAGCACTCAGATTGGTGAGGAGCCCTTTGCAGAACCTCAAAAGAAGGGAACAGCCCAGCTTGTCCTGTTTGGATGACCACTACACACACAGATGACATGGGTTGTTTCACAAGAACCAGATCAGGCAGCCTGAGAAGCACAACTGAACAAGGACCACGATCATATTCCACCTTCTCGTCTCCCACTTGGGCCCTCTGTAAGCAATGCTCCAGGGAGCACCTTTGCAGATACCTTCTCATGCCTCTTTTTTTCCTTTCGATGAATTTTCTAGAATTTCATATTTTTCAGCCTTTTAAAGCTTGTTTGTAGATTTCCATCCAGTAATGTATCAATTAACTTTACAATCGGCAGCACTTTCCATTAGATGTTTACAGCCTTTTTTGACTTTTTTTCTTTTGAGTTTTCACATGTGTGTACTCTCTAATTTTGCAGACACAATATCCTGTAATCTGTGACAGGCGGTGTCCTAATCTTACATATTAGAAAACTGAAGTATATGGTGGCCCTCAAGATCACCCAAATGCTTAATTGTAAAACCTATGCAATGCTCCAAAGCCAGATTTGTCAACCTCAGCACTATCGACATTATGAGCTGGACGGTTCTTTGGTGCAGAAGTGGGGAGAGGGGTTGCTGTCCTGTTCATCGTAAGATATTTAGCAGTTTCCCTGGACTCTACCCACTAGATTCCAGAAACAACATCACCACCGCCTCAATTTGTGACAACCCAAAATGCCTCTAGACATTGTCAAATGTCCCAAGTGTCCCCCGAGAGGTAATATTCCTCATGGTTGGGAGCCACTCTTCTAGAATTTATAAAAAGCAGTGGTTCTGAAGTTTATAAAACTCTCTTTGCATTCGCTTCTTCATTTAATAATAGCATGATTAGAAAGATAAATAAATAATAGATATAAACATGAAAAAACTGAGGCTAGGTGAAATAAGTGTCTAGGTCAAGGTCTACAGCTCTAGCCAAATATTGCTGCTCAATGGTGTAGAAAATCTAGGAAGGGATAACTGCTTGCTAAGTACTGTGGTCCTTTGGCTAAGGAGATATTAAGCCTTCCGTATCATAAACCATCCTTTTTTCCCCCAAGTGGGATGAAAAGCCTGGAAAAACTCCAAGAATAAAATACAGCTGACTTAGGGTAGATTCCAGATTATTTTCTAAATCATCTTCTCAAAAGTTTATTGGATCAATTTCCTTAGTTAATACAGACCAGCCGAGTATGTTCAGTTAAGCCATAGGTCAATTTCCAGAAGCCATTACATACTCCCCATTTTGAACTGCCCCAGACTGTCATGTTCATCTATTAGCAATTAATATTAAGGTGCTTTCTGTGTTCTCTTGATGGGCAACCCTTCCATTAGGCATTACAGTCGCTGTCAATAAATGTGTCTGGATCCAGAGCGGCAAGGAGAAATCTGGAGTCAGCACGGAGAGAAAAGGCCTCACCTACCCAGTGCCAACCCTGAAGGGTTGCCAGGCCTGAATCCAAGGCCTGCTGCTGCTGCAGTGTCTCCTACCACCCCAGTCCTGCAAAAACCACGCTTTTCTTCATGGGCCCAAAATAAATGTCAGAAGGAGTCTCAAACAGGAACAAACATTTTAAAAATATCTAACGGAGGTGTGTTGAAAACTGAAAAAGCATTAAAATAGAAGGAATTATTACTGTTATAAAAAGAGAAGTCTAAGCCATCAAGACAGACAGTCTTGAAATAAAAGGTTCCATCAAAATTGCTTCTAAAATGGTTTGAAGAATCACCCCCAGCCATCACACCCCCACTGGGGAGTTTTAAGAAAGACTCGATGAAATAACTACTAGACTAAATTCCATGAAGGAAGAGACAAGATCTATTTTGTTTGTTGCTGTTTTGTGCATTATTACCCACTACCTAGAATAGTGGCAGGCACAGAGAAGACTCAAATATTTCTTAAGTGAATGAGTGAATTAGAATTCCATACTTAGATTATCACAAAAATATAATTATAGGCCATGGCTATGTGCTACAAGCAGAAAATACAGAGTGCTGTGAAACGAACAGAGGAACGTGATCCAATATGTGGGGAAAAGAGGGTGTCAAAAAAGGAGGGTGTCAGAAAAAAAAGAACTAGAATTCCAGAAGTTAAGTCAGAATAACAGTTTTAATGCTTAGTTTCTTTGGAACTGTAGGCAAGGCAGTTTTCCTTTATCAAGAGAGGGTGAAGTAAGATAAAATATGGGAAGATCCAGCCAACTGTGTGATCTATGGTGGGTGCTCGATACAAACTAGTTTATCCATCTCTTTATTAAACTGTAGGCCAATCATATGAACCTGTTTCCCAGATTTTATTAATACTATTGGCAGCAACATCCCACCTAGCAATGACAGTGTCAACAGCTGTCTAAGTAAAGGTGACTCAGAGTTAGTTACCTATGGGAAACTGCTGTCTTTATTCTTATGAGATGCACCGGGAAGCTTGGGAAAAATGGAATTAGGAGTCATTTTTTTATACCTACTTCTGAGCCCCATTTTTTTAGACAAATCCATTATTTCTACCCAGAGTGCTTTACAAAAAAAAAGTCAGGGAAAACATGCCTATGTCCTTGGGAATTATGAGATCTCAATTCAGAACCGCTTCAACTACCGGACTTTTTGAAGTCTGAAAAAGAAAAGAAGAGCCGTTGGTCTCCTAGGACATTGGGATTTCAAAGAGTAAAAGAGACTGTGGGATAAAACGGGAAAGGCAGTTCAGCTGCTATTGCTGCAGGTTGCTTGAGACCCTAAGTGAGTTATAACAAACTGTGAGAGGTCTGACATCAGCCCTGTGTAGATTTAGGAGCCTCTCTAGGGGGGTTCCCCAAGGTCTCAACCCCAACCCAAGGCTCAGAGACACCCAAACAAGTAATCAAAACACCACTTTCCTGAGGGAACTGAAATATCACTGTGATGTGGAAGAGCCTGAAAGATCCCTTAAGGGCCAAAAGAAAGCCCAGTGCTAGTCACAGGCTGACTTTTTCTTTGCTTTCACAAAACTATTTGCAAGGAAAATTTCCCTGTTAGAATAAATTAAAATCTTTGATAACAGAAGAAATATAAAGTGGCCAAGCAGGTGGTAAGCTAGGTGATATAAGCCCAGAGATATTTTTGTACCACTCTTGGCATTTTGTAGCATCTAATCTCCTGACCCACATGTCCAAGTGGGAAGACTTAGATTTCTTCTCTGTTATTTTAGTTGATCAATACAACAACCGAGGAAAAAATAGAGAAAGCAAGAGGGAGAGATGTAGGAGAGAGATAGAGAGAGAGAGAGAGAAAGAAGAGGGAGGAGGGGAGGAGAGAGGAGGGAAGAGGCCAGAAGGGGAGGGGACAGGAGGAGAGAGGAAGAGGAGGAGGAAAGAAGAGAAAACTTCACCTGTAGTTTCAACACTCCAAGGACTGAGAGAATCTAGCCTACATATCTGGCTCTGTAAAATAAATTAGTTTTCTCCTTTATTAGTGTTCAATATTCTAAAACATTAAATAGTTTAAAATGAAGACTTTTAACATGGTAAAGTGGAAGGGTCCTGGGTTTTAGCAAATGAGAGGCCTAATATGTGCCACTTACTGAATGGATAACAGACATAAATTATTAATCTTTTTGAACCTCATCAGTTCCTCATGACACTGAATTATCCTCTTTTGTTTCCTTCCCAAAGGCTCTTAACTCCTGGGAAAATCTTCTGCTTTGACTCCTCTGCCTCCTTCACTGGTCTCTTCACAAGATCAATTTGACTCTTCACCTCCAAATAGTTACACCTGGGGGTTTTAGGGAAAAATGAAGGGCAAGAAAAGGGCGAAGTCCTATTTTTGGATTAGTTGGAGGCCAGATACCAGGTTCTGTCCATCCATACTCGAGTTAATGCTGCCACCTTGAGGCCGTTTCAAGTTTTCCAGTGGTGAGCAGTTCCCAGCAGCGGGGCTGGGATACTGAGGATTTCCTTGCAGGGCTTGTCTTCCTTGCAGCACTTCCAGTAAATTCACAGAGGAAAAATGCTTTGGAATTGCAAGAAGACTCAAGAAGCTACCAATCTGTCCAAAAAGTTAATTTCATGGCCACGTCAGATGTTAGCACCTCTTAGGACCTTAGAGATCACCTAGGTGTTAAGGTACACAAGGCACCATGGCCAAGAGGTGACAATTACATCCTAGAGCCAAGTACGTGGGTTCAAATCCCAGCTCTCCTTTTTAGCGCCTGGAAGGCTCATGCAAGTCACTTAGTCTCTCCGTTCCTCTCTTTCCTCTTTGGGGGCTGTTGAGAATTAAAGTGAATCGACATAAATTACAGACATACCCTGTTCAGTTCCAGACCACCACAGTAAAGCGAATATCACAAAAAGCAAATCATATAATTTTTTTTGTTTCCTACTGCATATAGCATTTATTTACACTATACTGTAGTCTATTAAATATGCAAAATATGTTCAACATAAACAATGTACATACCTTAACTGAAAAATACTCTGTTGCCAAAAAGTGCTACCAATCATCTGAGCCTTCAGCAAGTCTTAATCTTTTTGCTGGTGGAGGGTCTTGCCTTGATGTTGATGGCTCCTGACTGATCAGGTGGTTGCTGAAGGTTGGGGTGACTGTGGCAATTTCTGAGTATAAGACAACAATGAGGTTTTCCAAATTGATTAACTCATTCACAAAAGATTTCTCTGTAGCATATGATGATGTTTGATAGTATTTCATTCACCCACAGTAGAACTTCATTCAAAATTGAAGCCAATCCTCTCAAACCCTGCAACTGTGGTATCAACTAAGTTTGTGAAATATTCTAAATCCTTTGTTGTCATTTCAACAATGTTCACAGCACCTGCACCAGGAGTAGATTCCATCTCAAGAGACCACTCTCTTTGCTCATACATAAGAAGTAACTCCCCCCCCCATTCAAATTTTATCATGAGATTGCAGCAATACAGTCACATCTTCAGGCTCCACTTCTAATTCTACCTCTCTTGATATTTCTGTGCTTACTTCCTCCACTGAAGTCTTGAACCCCTCAAAGTAATCTATAAGGGTCAGAATCAACTTATTCCAAACTCCTGATCATGTTGATATTTTGACCTCCTCCCATAATCACGAATGTTCTTAATGGCATCTAGAATGGTGAATCCTTTCCAGAAGGTTTTCAATTTACTTTACCCAGATTCATCAGAAAAATCACTCCCTATTGCAGCTATAGTCTTATAAAATGTGTTTCTTAAACAATAAGACAAAATTTGAAATGACTTTTTAAATCCATGGGCTGCAGAATGGATGTTGTGTTGGCAGGCATGAAAACAAAACTAATCTCCTTGTACATCTCCATCGGAGCTCTTGGGTGATTGGGTACATTGTCAATGAGCAGTGATATTTTTGTTACTTAGCCTCTGAGTAGAGGTTTTTCCAAGTTCTTGGTGATCATCAGGAAAAGAATTTCAGGATACACAATGTAAGCCAAGAAAGCGACAGCTTTTTATTGAATGTGAAATTATACTCTCAGGAAGGAGAACAGGCAGGCTTGAAAGAGAGTGGCTGCACTGGGAGGAGGTGGTTTTAGATCTTTTGCAGTTTTACTATTAATAATTGAAAGGAGGAATATTCAAGGTCAAAGGGGTTGACTTTTAGTGCGGATTTGGGTAGTAATTCCTAGAATTGGATTCCCTCCCATTTTCATGCTACATATGGTTGTCTTGGAACTGTCATGGTGATTTCAAGGGCAAAAAAAATTTTAAAACACAATATAAATGATATTATAATTAGCCAAAAAGTTCGTGTAAGGGTGACAGAGATAGCTGACAAGCCGGCTGAAGCCAGTTCTTTTTTTTTTT
>VBSM01003156.1:2955029-2974570 GCA_008086735.1 Cheirogaleus medius
GAATCTATCTAGATCTTAAAAGAATTCACAAGAAAAAATCAAACAATCCCATCATGAAGCCAGTTCTTGTTGCGGTTATCAGCCCCTCTAGTTAGCTTCCGCTTAAAAGGTGTTTATTTTAACACCTGCACCTGATCTCCAAACCCCCTACTTCCAGTTTCAGCCCTGTCTCTTAGGCTCCTACTCTATCATTTTGAAGGAGATCTTTTCTCTGAGTAGTAGGTCTCAATAGCGAGCTTAAAATATTTAGTAAACCATTCTATAAACAGATGTGTTGTCAGCCAGGCTTTGTTGTTCCATTTATAGAGCACAGGCAGAGCAAATTAAGCATAATTCTTAAGGCCACTGGGATTTACAGAGTGGTAAATTAGCATTGGCTTCAACTTAAAGGCACCAGCTGCCTTAGCCCCTAATAAGAGAGTTGTCCTTTTTCAGCTTTTATGTCAGGCATTGATATATCTCTCCAACTATGAAAGTCCTAGATGACACCTTCTTCCAGTAGAAGGGTGTTTTGTCTGCATTAAAAATCTATCATTTAGCATACCCACCTTCATCATTTACCTTAGGTAGATCTAGATAACTTGCTGCAGTTTCTACATCAGTATTTACTACTTCACCTTGCACTTTTATGTTATAGAGATGGCTTCTTTTCCTAAACCTTGTGAACCAAACTCTGATAGCTTCAAAGTTTTCTTCTGCAGATTTCTCACCTTTCTCAGCCTTCACAGAATTGAAAAGAGTTAAGGTCTTGCTGTGGATTAGGCTTTCGCTTACGGGAATGTTTTGACTGGTTTGATCTTCTATCCAGATCACTAAAACTTTCTCCATATGAGCAATAAGATTGTTTCACTTTCTTATCACTTCTGTGTTCACTGGAGTAGCACTTTTAATTTCCTTCAAAAAAATTTTTTTTTCCTTTCACAACTTGACTAACTGCTTGGCACAAGAGGCCTAGCTTTCAGCCTATTTTGGTTTTCAACTTGCCTTCTTCACTAAGTTTAATCATTTTTGGCTTTTGATTTAGGGTGAGAAACATGTGAACCCTCATTTCACTTGAACACTTAGAAGCCATTGTAGGGTTATTAGTTAGCTTAATTTCAATATTGTTGTGTCTCGGGGAATAGGGAGGCTCAAGGAGAAAGAGAGAGATGTGGAAATGACTGGTTGGTGCAGCAGTTGTAGCATATTTATCAATTAATTTCACCGTTGTATGTGGGCACAGTTCGTGGCATCCCAAAACAGTTACAATAATAACATCAAAGATGACCTATCACAGATAACCATAACAGATATAATAATAATGAAAAAGTTTGAAATATTGCAAAAATTACCAAAATGTGACACATAGACACAAAGTGAGCACATGCTGTTGGAAAAATGGTGGTGCCAACAGACTTACTCAATACATAGTTGCCATAAACCTTCAATTTGTTAAAAAAAAAAAAAAAAAAAAAGGACTATCTGCAAAGTACAATAAAGCAAAGCGCAATATGTCTTACTCATTTAAGGCTCTCTCCTGGAACCTATAACAGTGCCTGTAGAGTGACAGTAAGGACCTGCTGAATTATGCAGATCCCCTCTGATTCTCTGTTTGATAAATTGGACTAGGCACAGAGATGTCAGTTGATGAGCCCACTTCAGGGAAATTTATTTGTCCTTAACTCACCAAACTAGCTTTCAGATCACCATATATGGTAGTTTAAAATAGCACTGTATGCTTCTCATTAGGAACAAACATGGAAAATTATTGATTTGTAGATTGATAAACCCTGAGGGCTAGTTGTTAGTGAAAAATAAAAAGGAACAGTTTAAACTGGTGCCTTGAAATGTATCTCACTTCCACTTTTGAAAAGGAAAGTAGCATTCATCAGCTATATCACAGCACATCTGTACATGTAATCACATAGAAGATGGAGCATTCTTGTTCCTAAGGATAACACTCTCATCTGGGCATCTGCTTCCATCTTATCTGTCTCCTTTAGACCTGGTTTGGTTACCTCATCTTAAATTTTTTAAATCTCCAATATCTCCATCTCTGCAATGTCTTTCCTGTCACATCCAAAAAGTACTTCTCAACTCTGACCATCATTAGAGCTAAACTTCTGGCTCAACTTTCTTTTCACATGGTCAAAAACCAAGTGATATTCACAAGGTACTAGAACTAGTAAGTGGTGGAGCTAGAATGGAAATCCAAACCCGAGGTCAAGACCCACACCACATCATAAATTTTCCCCCACCCTTGAACTGCAATTCAAATGCATCAGCCTCAAATATGACATACACCAAAAGACCACAACTTGCCTGACGGTGAGTTTGGGATTGGCTAACAGAGTGTCACCACCTAGCTGGTGATCAGAAGGTATGTGGAATTCTATCTTTGCTGGTGAATTCTTTTGAGGAATACTGGTGACAAAGATTTTCCTGGGAATTTCCCTCGGATTATGATTAGACCAATGGCAGGCAGTGGAAAATCTTGACATTGAAAAATTCCTAAACTCTTTTCCTGTGGCTAAGCTTCCTTGACCTGTGTTAGCTCTTTTCTATCTATAGGAAGCAGCTAACTGGATGGATTTCCTGTGCCACAGAAATCATTCACTCTCGAGCATTACTTTGTCAATATGTTGCTGCGCGGGAAGATTATGAGCTCAAATTCAAGCTCTTCTACTAATCTCCCAGCATTTGCAATCCTACCAGCTTTCATCCTGAGCCTTAAAAAAAGATTTCTAAAATCATACAAAAACAACTAAAAGCCTGCTATGGTTTCATGGTCTCCATGGAAATGCTAGAAAGGGATGCTGTGTTGACTTCTTCACGTATCTCTTGGACTATTTTGTTAATGCCTTCTATGTACTGCACTTGGTAGTTTACAAAGCCATTTCTCACTTATTATCTCAGTTAATCCTTACAGCAAACCCATGTGGGAAGTATTATCACCCACGTTTAGCATGTATGAAACCGAAGTTTGGAGAAGATAAGGATTAACGAAGGTTTATGCTGTTTGTCAGTAGTAGAATCAACATTTAAAGTTTGGTTTGTCCGATGCCAACGCTACTCACTCACCACTGTGGCCAAAACAGTGCAGCCTAGAGCAGTAGATCACTTTGATGCCCTAGTGTGTTTGCTTGTCCCTTGAAAATTCACCTCATGGTTCAAATTTCTTAGAGGCACTTTACATTGTTGATACAGAGCCTAACAGAAAGCATCCCAGACAAGGCATTAGCATTTAGTTCTGGTTCTAGTTTTATCACTAAATTGAGTGATCTTCACCTAATCGATCACTTCTTCCATAAGTAAGTGGAAATAATCACCCTTGCCCACTCTCTCCCTTCCTCGTTCTCCTCCACCATCACCACCCTAGATGAAATATATTAAGCTAACTAGAGCTGGGAATATTACAGAGCTTTGCAAATGAGTGTCTTACCACATCTCCAGAGCATTGTGATTATCAGTGATTTGAAGACCTTGGCTGTGATTTTTTTTTCTTTTAAGCTCTCTCCTCCTACATAACTTTCCCCAACAGATGTTATCCATTCCCCATCCCTATCTGCTGGTGCTCACTGCTAGGTACACATTGTGCTTCCTACTGAAGGTGCCTGTGACTTAGAAGAAGCAGGAGCAGCTTGCATGTGGGGAAGGCCAGAGAAGGCAGATGTGGAGTGGGAGGGTTAGTTAGCCCACCTTGTGCTCTACAGTCAATCCCAGAGGTCCTCAACAGTGTTGAGTTTTATTTAACTTTCCATAGCAGGAATCTGCCCTCAAATTGGCCTCCTGCCCTTTGCTATCTCACTCCCCCACTCTCCTACCTGTACATCCAGAGATCATGTCATAAATAGACTCTGTACACAAGTCCTAGTCTCAGGGTCCACTTCTGGGAAACCCCAAACTAAGAGACATTCCAAGATAAGTGACGGCTTCAGCAGGTGGTTAGTTTGCATTAGGTGAACTTAACGTAAGTGACAGCCCCCCAGCCCCACCTTTCGTTTCCTCACAGAGTGTGTCATATGTCACCTTCTTGTTTCCCGTGCTGCCTCCTTTACTGAAAGCTCTCAAAATTTCACCTTGCCCAACTCAAAAGTTCTCTTATATATCCTGTAACTTTCTCCCCTCCTACTTTTCCTCTCTTTCGCAGTTTTCAGATTCTCTTAGGAAAATCTCCCTCTAAGCGCTTCATTTTATTTTTGAACCTCCAATATTTCTTAACTCATGTCTGAAAATGCAAGAGCACCTAGAGATGGAAAGTCATATTTTCCAAGTGTCATTGAACGTAATGAAAATCATCACCATCAACCTCCAAAGCACTGAAATGTGTCCCTAAGATCGCCTCTCAGAATCAGTATAAATGTCTTCTTTCTCTTCCTCAACCTCTTGTAAACCCAATTTTCTTTAAGTACCAATTTTCAGGATGTGTGGGTTGAGTGTATGTGTCTCCCCAAATTATGTTGAAGCCCTAACCCCCATATGGCTCTATTTAAAGTAAGGAAGTAATTAAGATTAAATGAGGTCATAAGGGTGAGTCCTGATCTGATAAGATTAGTGTCCCTATGAGAAGAGACACCAGAGCTCTCTGTCTCTCTCTCTTCCTCTCTTTCCACCATGTGAGGGTCACAGCAAGAAGGCAGATATCTGCAAACCAAGAAGAGAGCCCTCATCAGAAATTGACCTTGCCAGACCTTTATCTGGGACTTCTAATTTCCATATCTGTGAGAAAATAAGTTTCTGTTGTTTAAGATACCCAGTTAATGGTATTTTGTTACAGTAGATGAGCAGACGAAGACACAGGATAAATGCAAATCTATTTCTCTTATAATTGTCTATATTTTCCTTTTTCTTTGAAAGTAGAGTATCAAAACTTTTTAAACAATTTTTCACTACAAAGGCACAGCATTGCAGTAATATTAAAGATTTAATAGTATTCTATGGATGAGAACTAGACAAAGCAACATGAATAACATGATTTCCAAGATATTTTTAAATCTTAGGAGATAACAGCACCCTTCCCTTCCTTCTTCTTCCTTTGTAATAGTGACACACATTACTCAATTTACTGGAAAATTGGATAGGAACAAGTAATTTGTACTCTAAATATATCAGCTACCCAGAGAATGACTGAACCTTAAAATACCAAGTGTTTCACTATGCTCTAGTATAAAAAGCCTTGAGAAGTGGTCAAATATTATTTTTGTGTATTAGTTTTTCGAGGCAATGTACATTCTGTGCCAATACTGAGTTCATTTGTTCATTTAATTGTTCATTTTTCACTACACTTTATATTGATAAAAAAAAGAGAATATGTCTGTTCTTATTACCCAATTGGTGCCAGAATTCCAACTCCAATCAGTTTAAACAAAAAAGAGAATTTATTTGCTCACATAATTTCCAAGTGTATGGTTAAGGTGCTGATATAGAATTGAGGGGCTCAAAAAAAGAAAACATGGCCTCTCCCTTATTCAGTTCGACTTTCCTCTGTAGGCTTCTTTCTCAGGCAAGCTCCCCCTATGTGATGATAAAGATATTTCTCAGCAGCAATGGGTTTTTATTATCCTCATAGCTAGAATCCCAACAAATGAGAATGTTCTTTTCCAGTAAATCTAGCAAAGGTCCTATGGTGTAATACAATAGGCTTTGCTAGGGTCACATGTCAACAACCCCTGATCCCATCACCTTAGTTCAGAAGAGCAAGGTACCCTTCTGGTCCGACCTGGGGCCATGTCCATTCCAGGAGCTGAGGTTAATATCAGCCTCACCTAAACACATGGACTAAGAATGGTAGATGCAGTTCCTTGTAGAGAGACTAGACTGGGGTGGTAGGGAGAAGCTGAGAAATTTACTCCCATTCCATTTCATATCCCATCCCCAGGTATGTCCAGTCATGTTATTCAGCATAAGATATGAAAGTCCAAAGGCATTAAAATCCAAAACCAAATTCTCTGAATTTAAAGGACTCAAAGTTCTCTTTGATTTCGTGGTCTGTTTGTTCTGAGCTATAGCAGTTTTTCCATCAGCACCTGTGATCTGAGATATTTCTCACTAGAATTCGGGTAGTTATCCCAGGCAAAAATGTTGTTCCCAGAATACAGTACTTGCTGAGATTTAGTGATTCCAAAATAGGAAGGGAAGATGGATTGCTGTCATGAGAATGCCAGGAAGTCTATGCAATTGTCCAGAATCCATGGTCTGTGAACCTAAACTCAACTAGGAGACACCTCCCCACAGAAAATTAATTTAGGCACCATACATGTACCATATTTGAGGTGGGGGAACCTCCTACATAAATGATCTTCTTTCTTACAGAATAAATCTGAGATATTGCTGCTTTCTGGTAACATTATAAATCTGCAACAAGTACAACCCAAGCACCAACTATCATCTGAAATTTTTTTCTTTGTCATCCCATGGATCCCAGCAGATGTCTATTGCCCCTTTCTGGGTTCCCAGCACCCATATGCTGCATGATGGTGAGCTCTATCTAGTAACACACCCTCCACAATATCTTGGGGCAGGCAATTGCCTTTTCAGTGTCATTTCAGTGGCTGCTCTCACTACCCTTATTGGGGATACGCTTATGTCTGACACACTCGCCTTTTAAGGAAGTTTTCACTCCTCACTTTTATTTCATCTGAAAGAGCTCCTTTTTCAGATTCCCAAACTGAAGCTGCTTTTGGTGCTTCTTATTGCTGGGCCTAGGGAAGACCACCAGTACCTCTGCCACGTGTTCCTCACGACACCAGCATTCCTGGCTCTCCTCTGCTTTCGGATTCTGTAAAGTTCTCAGACATGTTCCCTCAGGGTGCCTACTTGCTTACTTCCTGCATTACCTAGAAACTCAGAAACTCATTACTATTTTCACTTTGAACATGCGAATTGGCAGATTCATTACCCCCTTTCCCCTGGTTACCAATATCTAGATTTTTTTAAGTATTCACATCTCCTTCATAGAGTCCTTATGTTTTCAGGAAGCACGGTACCTCTATCTTTGGAAATGGCCCATTTGGTCTAGGCCAAGCTGCACAATCCATTCCCCCAGCAAAAATTACTGGAGGGCATGTGACCTAAGCTAGTCCAATTAGGACCCAGCCAGGACTCCTCACACAAGCTCCAGAAAAGCACTTTCTCCCCCTACTGGTCATGAAAACGGAAGCATGTAGCTGGCAGCCATCCTGTAAGTGAGGAGTACATGATAGAACTTGGATGGAAAAATAATTGTTATCTTCATCAAACTGTCACCTTGAAGGACTCGATATCTATTCCAAAAATAATCGACCAAACTAACTGAGAGACTCCTCTTTGAGAGTAGATTTCCAAGGTTTATTCCTTTTTATACATTTATATTCACTAGTGGAAAAGACCAGTACTCTGAGGGTGGATTTATTTTTTAAACACCTAGAGAAATTACTCAGAATCAAGGGTAAATAAATAGATGATCAGTTTGAGTAACAGAATTTCTGTGTTTTTAAAAAAGGAGAACTTTTTACTAGTGAGTAGTTTCCTAGTGGCTAAAACAACGGTCCCAAACGCAGTGTCTCTTTTTGAGCAAATATAACCACTTTCATTCATTGTGGGAAGAAAATGGCTTCAATTCTTAATTGCACCTTAGTGAATTCTGGCTTTGCTCTGACATTTTTAAATATTTAGATTCTACTGTTATCTCAAAATAGCGAATCCTTTAAAAAAAATAAAATTAGCACCTGAACATTCCTTCTTAAGGGCTAAAACCACAAGTTTACTTTGTCAAATTGCCACGGCAACCAAGAAGACTGCTATATTAACACCTGCGTGTGACATCATTGAGCGCAGACATTGTAAAGAGGATGTTTAGATGTTGAATGTGTCCTCTGCATAGGCAGGTGCTCTCAGCCAGCCAAGCAGGACAGAGGCCAGATGGTTTCGTATCTGTGGGGCCTCCCATATATCGTACATGCATGCTGTGTTCCTATTTTATAGAATTAACTGTTACCACTTCCCTATTATCCATTCCAACAAATGAGAGAGATATAATAAAGCATTATAAGAATCATTTAATACATTTCAGTTTTCCACGAAGTACTATTCCCATACCAATCTAAAGATACCAAATTTGGTACTATTTTTAAAAATACCTCCAATGAAGGAATGTTCATCAGTAACTTATTTCAGAATCAAGGATTGTAAAACTCTGGTTTTTGTTATACTAAATAATCACACAATTTTTTTATGACCATGGTAAGAAATCTTAATATATAGTACAGAGCTTAACAATATCTCTTCTGAGGAAGGATCACTCCTTGTGACACTTACTTTTTTAAACAAACTGATAGAACATAAGAAAGTCTGATTCTTTAATAACCCAGCAAACTTTTCTTTACAAATTTACTTGTAATATTTTGAGAGGAACAAATAATTAAGAGGAATTTTTCTTCAGAGTTTGACATTCCTAATCCAAACTAGAAAATGATCGTATGATCTAGTATAGTATCTTTCTCCAGAGATGCTCTATAAACAGCCATCTCATTTGTCTTCATGAGGCAAACATGAAGTCAAAGACGTGTGTTTCATTTGTTACTTTAGAAATGAATTTGTAAGGTACCTAATGGAGAGCCAGAGCTTCTCCTTATGTAAAAAAAAAGTGACAAAAACAATTTTAAGAAGTTTTGCCATCTTTTAAGATGATTCAATCGTCTAAGTCCAAAACAATACAATAAAATGGTTATGGGACCAAACTCAAGAGAAAAGTCAGTGAATAGGAGTCTCTCCTTTTAATTTCTTCTGATTAAAATTAAAAAGCACCTATTATATGGAAGGAAACAAGAAGTATGATATAAATTTAATTGCACATAGTGCCTAGTGTATAACATGGGAAGCCGAAAGAAAGTCTGTCTCCCAAACAAATATGACAACGAATCATTAAAACTATAAACCATTTTATTACCAATGATGTCAGCACTCAAAGTCATCCAGGTAAAACTATAAGAATTCTGGAAGAAAATGTTGTAAAAGCTCTTCTAGATGTCAGCCCAGGCAAAGAATTTATGGAGAAGACCCCAAAGGCAATCATAGCAACAAGGAAAATTAATGAATCGGACTTGATTACATTAAAAGCCTTCTGCACGGCCTAGGAAACAATCAATAGAGCGAATAGACAACCTACAGAATGGGAGAAAATATTTGCATGCTACACATCCAATAAAGGGCTAATAAAAACCAGAATCTACAAAGAACTCAAACAAATCAGCAAGAAAAATATCAAACAACCCCATAAAAAAGTGGGCAAAAGACACGAACAGAAGCTTTTCAAAAGAAGATACACTAATGGCTAAGAAACAAGAAAAAATGCTCAATGTCTCTAATCATCAGGGAAATACAAATCAAAACCACAAGGAGATATCACCTAACTCCAGTGAGAATGGCTTTTATCAAAAAGTCCCAAAACGACAGATGCTGGCATGGATGCAGAGAGAAAGGAACACATATACACTGTTGGTGGGACTGAAACTAGTACAGCTTCTATGGAAGATAGTATGGAGATTCCTCAAAGAACTAAAAGTAGACCTACCATTTGATCCAGCAATCCCACTATTGGATATTTTCCCAAAGGAAAAAAAGTCATTTTATGAAAAAGACACTTGCACTTGAATGTTTATTGCAGTACAATTGACAATCACAAAGATGTGGAATCAACCCAAGTGCCCACCAATACATGAGTGGATTAATAAAATGTGGTATATGTATACCATGGAGTACTACTCGGGCATAAAAAATGGTGACTTGATACCTTTTATAACAACCTGGATGGAACTGGATACCATCCTTCTAAGTGAGGTATCACAAGAATGGAAAAACAAACACCACATGTATTCACTATTAAACTGGAACTAATCAATCAACACTCATGTGCATATATTGTAATAAAACTCAACAGAAATCAAGCAGGTGGGAAAACGGAGGAGGGGATGGGTAAAATCGCACCTAATGGGTACAATGCACACTATCTGGTGATGGGCACACTTATAGCTTGGACTCAAATTGTACAAAAGTAATTCATGTAGCCAAAACATTTGTACCCCCATAATATTCTGAATGTTTAAAAAAAATAAACCTACTTCCTCTTGAAAAAGAAAAATGTACTGAGAGAAGATACAAAGTGCTTGGGAGTGGTATCTGGATTCTGCAGCATAGATCATGGGACAGTGAGCCATGGGGAAATGGAAGAAGCTTGAAAAGGAAC
This sequence comes from Cheirogaleus medius, assembly GCA_008086735.1. Classification (NCBI taxonomy): domain Eukaryota; kingdom Metazoa; phylum Chordata; class Mammalia; order Primates; family Cheirogaleidae; genus Cheirogaleus; species Cheirogaleus medius. The sequence goes on from VBSM01003156.1 coordinate 2,965,231, forward strand.
AGCTATGAGTGCCAAAGAAGAGAAGATCTGAGCAGGGCCATCAGTAGAGGTGAAAATGGAGAAACCTGAGAAAACCAGTGTTGGAATGAACTGTGCAAGTGGAAAATACATCTGCAGAGGGACTAGATTGCAGGACCCAGATCTAACTCCAAGTACCTGATTTTAAAAAATAATACTAAGATTCGAACCCTAAAAAATGAGATTACAAGCCTAGTCATGTAAAGGCTAGGAATTCCCTTCTTTGTGCATCACCTTTACTTTCCCTATATGCCTATTAAGCAGAAGGTCAGTAACAGAAAATTTACTCTTTTCTCTCTTGGTTTAAATTTTATAGGGGGATCAGAAAAGGCTGTGGATCATTTGAGATTACAGCAGGAAGAGCTTATTGAAGCAGGGTTGACAATAGGTCTTGTCATTCTGCTCCCTGAAGATGCCCTTCGACAACTGTGTCAGGCAGAAAGCACACACAAAGTGCTCAGGATGGAACTTGTGCCCCATGGCACTGATGCAGCGGCCGGTGATGGGCTGCCCACACCCGTGGCAGAGGGTTCCTCGGCGGCTATGGTAATGGAGCTCACAGAAAGGACGTCCATCCAGTTCAAAGAAGGAGCCAGTAGAAAAACTGCTGAAGCAGTCCTGGGAGCGGAGAGAAGAGAGAAAAAGAATATGGATGTCAAGTGGTGAAATGTCAGCAAAGTAAAATTTGCACCCCTGAAATTCCTGCTAGTTACAAAAATTTCACTTGGTCTTTGACAAATGGAGATTAGATTGCCCACTTGAAAACAGACAAGCAAATGCCCACAATGGATGCTGTGTCATGTTTCTCCGCTAGGAAGCCCACATTAGCTCCTCATCCAGGACTGTGAACCAACCCTTTTATTAGGTGCAGCTCTTCCTCTCAGAGAGTAGAACCCTTGACCTTCCCTAAATCCGAAAGATAAGTGAATATACAGACCCCGCACACAAAGCACTCTGGGTGCCAGACAGTATCCATGGCTGAAAGGTAGTTTTCCAACACTGGGCGGTTGCAGCCACCACACTTGGGTGAGAACATGGCTAAGAAATCCTTGCGGCAATAAGGCTTCTTGTCCTTCTCATGAAAGCCTGGAGAGATAAAATCAAGGATTCACTGTTGTAGTTTGAGCCCTTAAAGCTACCTTGGAGGCTAAGAAAAAGCCACTGATCTAACCTCTCCCGACCTCAGAGTCCTCCTATTCAAAATGGGTTAATTACAGATACCTACCTCAAAGGATTGTTGTAAGAAATAAATGAGAAAATGCAGGTAAAGTGTTATGGCATTGTGCCTGGCTCATAGTAAGCATTTAATGAGTATGCAAAAGTGTTCAGATTAAAATAGTGAGTGAAAAAGCAAGACACAAACTATGTTAAAAAATGCAATATGGTACCCCAGATTAGATCCCGGAACAGGAAAAGTCATTGGTGGAAAAACTGGGGAAATCCAAATAAAATCTGAAATTTTATTCAAAGTAAAATAAATAAGTAAATAAATAAATGAAGTCTGCTTGATTCTACACTAAAAAAATAAGTAAATAAATAAGGATTTATTCTTCCTCAATGCCTCTGTACTAAGTCTTCCCTTGGCCTGGACAGTTCTGCCCCAGACTGGCCTCTTCTTGTGATTCAGGAATCAGCTGACGTATCATTTTATCAGAGAGGCACCTCTTCAGTCCCTTCTTGTCACTTTATTCTTTTTTTATTGTCTTTATAGAATTTGCCATTACCCGAAATCATCTTTATGGTCTGCCTTCCCTCACTGGAACATTAGCTCTGAGAGAAACTAGATATTGTTGGTCTTGTCACCATTATATACCCAGTATCTAAAACAGCATCTGGGGGAAAAAGTGTCTAATATTTTAAAATAAAATACTACTAAATAATAATTTCCAAATGAATGTGAGATCTAAACATAATAACTCAAATCGTGTTTTTTAATTAAAAATAGATGGATTCCTCTTTAATCTGGAAAGGGGAAAACTGTCATAAATAGGGCTCAGATTTCAAAGGCAAGTTAAAAATTAATAAATTTAGCTACATAAAAATGTATATATGGATGACTTATCGTGTCCAAAAAAACACTCTAAGACAAAGGTCAATTTGAGAAAGATATTTGCTAATATATCCCAGAAAAAAATATAGTTAATACAAAGAACTCCTAAATATATGTATGGCTTCAATTATTGTATAAAATTAAAAACTGAAAAAATTAAAATGGAAAGAATCAATCCCGAAAAAATTGAATCAAGTTGAAACAAATGAATTTAACTATATATCAAATAGATGACATGCCCAAAGCAGAAAATAATTCATTCAAGTGGCTTTAAAACACTATCTTGACCATGCAGTGGTCAATGGATGCATTCTAAAGACAAAGAGTGCTGCAAAGAAATCTTAAACTGTTTTCACGTATACTGGAGATTTGCTAGGAGAGTAGATTTTGATGCTGTTACCACGCACACATCAAAAGAGTAACTATGAGAGAGTGTGCATATGTTAATTTGCTTAATTATAGTAACTACTTTACTATATACAAGTATATCAAACCATCATGTTGTACATCTTGAATATATACAATAAATGTAATCTGGTTATTTGCAATATTTATATGCTTTTTTGAAATTGCTATAGGTAGATTGTATAATAAAGCAAATCATTAATTCCAATTTTGCTTTGGAAAACAAAATTTCCAGCATAAAAAAAAGATACAAGTGTAACATCAAACAAAAAAACTATATTCTTATACTTTAATCAGAAATATTAGTATAAACGCATGATTTATTTTTCTGTTTTTAAAAAAATTGATTCTAACCTTTGTTCACTAAAAAACTTAGAAAAAATGACATCCCAGAACTAATTACCCCTCCTAGTTTTTAAACACCCCGATTGAAGCAGTCTTTTTGGAGAAATGGATGATTCCAAGTATGGGGAAGGGCTGAAATGATGAGCCTAATATATCTTGATGTGCCAAGGAAATAGGGAGATACCATAGATTATAGGGGTCATGTGAAAAAGATACAGGAACGAACTTGAAGGAGTTACCTCTGGCCTCAGATAAACCAATTGGACCATAAAAAAAAAATACTGCACTTGATCAAATCACATCAAGTATGTATAACTTCATCAGTTCATAATGATTTTAAAAAAATAAAAACTCATTAGTCTCCATTGGGTGTTGTAAATAAACCCACACATTACTCTTATAATTACTCTTACAAAGGGAAAAAGTCAAACATTTGTTCCACCTTTCCTGTATGAAATGTATTGCAAGATAACCAAATAGTTGATGACAGAAAGTTAGTTTTTATAGGATTCCAGCTAACAAATATAGAAGGAATGATAAAAAAAAAAATTCAGCATTTTACTACCTGGACCATTGAATCCAGGCAACAATCATCAATGGGGGACTTTAAAATGGAGGGATCAGGCTGACACTGCTTAAAACCAGTCATTATACACCTTTTGATGTGATTCGATAAGAAGTGCACAGCACTCACCATCTGTAACCTACTCTTGTCCCCTAAACTCCCCAAAACTGAATCTAAACCTAACCATCTCTAGGTCTCAATTAATAATTTATGGAAAATATAGGAGATGGGAGGGAATAAAGAAAATAAGTTCAACAGTATCATGAGCAGGCAGCCAGTCAGATCAAGAATATGAGACATTTTTATAGGATATAGGTTCCAGTTCCAGAACAAATTAATGGTATAAAAAAGTGGGGAAGAGAAGACTACTAACAGAATTTTTAAAATTTGAAAGACAAAACAGACAAATACAATGCATACACCTTGTTTGAATTCTAATTCAAAGAAACCAAGTCTATGACATTTTTTTGAGAAATTTAAGAAATTTGAACATGAGTTTTAAATGATAACAAAGAATTATTAATTTTTTAAGTTTAAATGTAGTTTTTTTAAGTCCTTATTAGTGAGGGATGAAGTGTTTAATTATGAGATGACATGACTTCTAGAACTTGCTTTTTTTTTGAGACAGGGTCTCACTCTGTCACCCCTGCTAGAGTGCAGTGACATCATCATAGTTCACTGCAACCTTAAACTCCTGGACTCAGTTATCCTCCTGCCTCATCCTCCCAAGGAGCTGGGACTGCAGGTGTGTGCCACCACAGCTGGCTAATTTTTTCTATTTTTAGAGATGGGGTCTTGCTTTTGCTCAGGTTGGTCTCAAACTCCTGACCTCAAGCAATCCTCTGGCCTTGGTCTCCCAGAGTGCTAGGATTACAGGCATGAGCCACCAATCCCAGCCTCTGCCTTGCTTTTAACTATTCTAGCAAGAAAAAAAATGTGGATGGATGGGTGGGGGTTAATAGAGAAATCAGTTTAGGAAAACATTGATACTTATTGTAGCTAGGTAAGGAAATACTTTTGTGTTTAAAATTTTCTATAATAAAAAATTTATAAAGCATTTGTTAAGGTAGAAGCACTTTCTCTTTAATACATGAAATTTTCACTGTTAGACACATATTAGAAAATTCCTGGCTGAGTCTTACTGATCCCATGTCCAGATAATGGACTTATACTGAAGATGAGAAACCTGTGGTGACCTGTTAAAATAAGTCTACTCAGGCGGGTGTGGTGGCTCACGCCTGTAATCCTAGCACTCTGGGAGGCCGAGGTGGGAGGATTGCTCAATGTCAGGAGTTCGAACCAGCCTGAGCAAGAGCAAGACCCTGTCTCTACTAAAAATAGAAATAAATTAATTGGCCAACTAAAAATATATAGAAAAAATTAGCAGGGCATGGTGGTGCATGCCTGTAGTCCCAGCTACCTGGGAAGTTGAGGCAGAAGGATCCAAGGAGTCTGAGGTTGCTGTGAGCTAGGCTGATGCCATGGAACTCTAGCCCGGGCAATACAGTGAGACTCTGTCTCAAAAAAAATAAAAATAAAATAAAATAAAATAAGTCTACTTTCCAAATAGACAAATAGTCCAAGAAGAAATACTTTTAATTGTAATGTGTTGGATATTATGAGTAAGCCATGAAACTCAAAACAATGACATTCTAATTTTTGCTACTCAGTAGTTTAATTTCTAATTTTAGCTAAGTAGTAAAAAGAGTGTTAAATAAATATCCCCAATGCTGGAAAACATATGGAGCGATCCACATATTCATATATTCCTTGTAATAAAGTTATTATCCTTTTGGAAAGTAGTTTAAAAATGTGTATCAAGGATAAAACAAAAGATACAGACATCCCAATTGTGGAAATTAATCCATACAAATAATTCAAAGAAGAAAACATTGTGTTTTAAGATAGTCATTGCAACACTACCAAAACACCAGAAGTAATCTAAATACTATTCTACTATTAACACATTTACTTGTTCCCTATATGTGGAACTACAAATAATGCATCAATAAACATCTTCAGGCATATAGCATTTTATCTTTTATAATTTCTTCACATAAAACCATAATGGAATAACTGATATTGTTAATATTATTATGAAACTATGAAACAACATGGAGAAATGCTTAAAAAAGAAAAAAATTAGGTACACAATAACTTATGTATGCCTAAATATGAATAAATATAGAAAAACATTGGTAGGGGAAATTTTTTAATATTGCTTTAAGTTAACAGGGTAATAAGTTATAAGTGGAAATTTCTGCAAAGTCTTTTTATTATCTTTACATTAAAAAAAGAAAAACATAATAAACTAATTCATTGTCAAGCACTTATTCAAGTGATATGTTCCTTCTGCTTTGAAACTCACTTTCCTGAGATACCCATATGGCTTAGCTCTTCACTTAACTCACGGATCTGCTTCAGAGAACAACTGACTCAACCACCCTATCTTAAATAGGTCCTTATCATTCTCTCTCTTTACATACACGTAAGTTAGTAGTTGGGCTAGTTTGATTATTGTCTTTCTCCTCCACTAGAATATATTCACCATGAGGGCAGGAACTCTCTTTTCTTGTCACTGTGTCCCTAGTACTTAGAATAATACTTCATACATTATATAGTAGTTGCTCAATAAATATGTAGTGAACAAGCTGACATATGAACAATATTACAATAGCAAAATCGAGACCATCAGCTCCAGAAGCATGTAGTAGTTTACAGTCTCACTTCAGCACTGACTGGAATAAACAGGTGAACTTTTACGTAAGAAACTCTCTTTCATATTGACTTAGGCACCCAAAATGAAGAAGGAATTATCAGCAATGCCATTTGTGGAGAGCCTGCTTTGTACTGTTTCCTCTGAGGGCCCTACGTATAGAGCTAAACTGAAATTAGATTCTTCACAGCAACCCTCAGAAGTAGGTTTTAGCCCCATTTTACAAGTGAGAAAGAGAAGCTCAGAGAAGTCATACAAAACTAACTAGACAGCGGAGGAGCTGCGATTTAAGTCTAGGCCTAACTTCAATGTCATAACCCTAATTAAATGCATCCTGACCTTGACCTCTCTGTGGGAACTGATAGTATTAATATCAGCTGAGCCCCAGTATCACAGCCCAATACTTCTGTAAATACAAGAGCTCTGTCTGTGCCCCACTGAAATAGCCTGTGAGCAAAGCATGCACAGTGGCCTGTAAAGCAGCCTACCCAGGAAACACTATTTCTAGAAACCTACTTTGATAGTAGCAGCCAGATCACAAAATGGCAACAGGAGCAGCCAGGGGTTGGGACCTAAACCATGCAGCTGCAATTTTCCCATTAACTCTGGTCACTTTCTGACATGCCTTGCTTTGTTCAACTATGCTTTCTTTGAAAAGCAGACAATTTAGCAGAATTCTGAGGCCTATAGATCTAAGACTCTAGTAATTTATATGCTGTCCTGTGTTCTTTCTCTAAATCCCAGAAGAGCTCACTTTACTTTTTTTGTCTTTATCAAAGGATTTCTAGAGTCTGCTCAAAGGAAACTGAATACAGGAAGTCCTACTATTTAAGAAAAACAAACACCCACAACCATCTTTCTTGCTTTTGTGTGGCACACTATTGCTCAGACTTCAGCATGCATCACTCACCTGGAAACTTAATAAAATGCATATCGCTGGGCTGGGTCCTCTCCCCAGAGTTTCTGATTCAGTAGGTCTGGGATGGGGCCCGAGATTTTGCATTTCTAACAAGTTCCCAGGTGAGTATGATGCTGCATAAAGCAAATGACATAAAACTGAGCTTGCCTGTAAGTAGGTATTACTTGATAAAACTACAAGACCTGCCAACTAACCTAGCAATGACCCTCCTCAAGGCATTTGCGGGGCAGCTGGTTTCAAAAGTGGGACAGCAGAGAAGTAACAGCCTCTGTTTCAACTTGGGTGAGTCTCAGGAGAGGAATCAAAAGCAATCAGCCAAACTTGCTGTGACAACCCTGTATTTCATAATCTAATAAATTACGAAAGTTTCAGCACTTACTTTCCTGGAGGCTCTCTCTGGGGCCAATTACCTCTGGAGGATGAGCAAGAAACACTAACAATTAAAAGTGCCATGGAGAGAGGGAGGGTGTTTATACTCCGGTGAGGCTCTTAGCCACAGGGGAAATTAGGAGCACCCGCATGGCCTGGATAATGAACAATTAAAAAGAAACACAGGTAGGCACAGAGGACCTCATCCCTGAGGGAGGATGCTAAGGCCCGATGTGCTTAAAAACTTGAGCCTTAAAGAGGAATTCTCTGAACTGAAGAAAAAGTGCAGATGAATTTAATTTCCCAGGAGGCTCAGTGGTTAAACTGTCATTATAGAAACTCTGTGTGGGACTATGTGGCTTGGGGTAAGGCAGGATGCCACCTAATTAATGGACTGACCATATGGTAGGAGACCCATTTACAGAAAGCCAGAGATAAAAATGGAAATACAACCAAAGAGGAGCTTCTGATTAATTAAATGGCCCTTTTTGTCAGATGTCTCCATTTATAAATGTGTTTTAAGTGCAGTTTCATGTTTATGTAAAGTCAAAAATGACCCAATCAGCCTTGTCTGATTAGAAGGTGCCAAGTCAAGCACAATAAGAACAAGCTAACTTCGTAGTGTTCTCTGGTCATTCTATGGATTGAGTATTTGTCTTTTATATCTAACTTGTGTCTCTACTTGAAACGTGCCTGTATCCCGTCATTCTGCTCCCATGCAACTCCCACATCATAACTATCCAAAACAGTATGCATCTGCTGACTAATACTATTCAACTAATTTTCAGACTTCTATGGCTACCAGTACAATATAAATTTAGTGTGACACATTTTAATGTGATTTAGATTAAGTCTCAATTAAAAATGCTGCTGAACTAAAGCGTGATCTAGAAATGAAATACCTAATGATTTGTGAAAAGCATTGAGCAAGCTCCAGTGAACAAGCAAATTAATACAAAGCACCTGCTAGTGGACGATGTCAGTGCTACTGTATCTGAGTCTATTGTCAAAGAAAGCGTATCACGTTGGCACCAATAAGTAAAGAGATCTAACAGCAGAAGAGGAATTGAGGTTCAGTCAAGGGGCAGTTGTGATGTTTTAGGAAAAACATGGAACATGCAGAAATGATACCCGAGTTAAAATTTTACCTCTTTGACTTTACAGTTGTGTGACTTTAAGAAAATCGCTTTACGTACCCAAGGCTCAGTGTTATCATCAATAACTTGGTATTATGTGGAAGAAAATTGCCCCCACAAGGTGTGGTGGGGATTAAATGGTTGATTAGTAGCAGCATGCATAATGACATGTCTGATATTTAGGACAGTCTTCATATTGGTGAAGGGCCTGAACACATGGAATTTTCTTCACTCCTTCCTGAAACATCACTAACATGACAGTTAAGGAATTATATATTATAAAGAGCTATATGGGAAAAGATAAAAGCAAGAGAGATGCCACGAGAAGAGAAATCAATAAAATTTTCAAGAATTTAAAGTAGGTTATAAGAGTATCAACTGGCTTGACATAAATAAGAAAACTGGAACCTACATCTTCACAGATGGGACCCAGCAATAAGAACCAAGCCATACCCAACAAGGGGTGCCACAACATCACAGGGGCTCAGGAATTGAATGGATGACGTACTCTTCAAAGCTAGAAGCCAGACTGGCTGGAAGTCTGAAAAGCCATTAGAATGTCAGATACCCCACCCTACCATAAGATGCAGTGATTATTTTTGAAAATATTGAACCAGAGAGTCTCAATGATCAGGGATATTGGACACCATAAAAAAAGAAGTCAAGTTCTGGACTGAAAAATGAGAATTAAGTAAAAGTTGGCGTACTGAAGGGTGAAAACTCCATTCCCCATTCCTTTTTTTTTTCCTTTTTTCAAAATCTCACAACTCCATTAAGAAATGGGCAATGGAAATGAACAGAAACTTCTCCAAAGAAG
>VBSM01003156.1:2974670-3000538 GCA_008086735.1 Cheirogaleus medius
TATCCCTAACAATATTTGTACCCCCATAATAAGAGGAAATAAAAGGAAAAAAATCTCAGAATGCGAGCAGAGAGATCTCTTTGGTAAAATTGACTTGAGGAAAGACCTAAGATCGTAATATTCAGGGGTCCCCCAACAAAATGGCCAGAGCATCCTATCTGAGTACCATATAGTTGAGTCCACTAGTCAGAAAGTTTCATCTATACCCAGGAAGCTTCCGATCAGTATTTTAGTGTCTTGTTCTTAAATAGGAACAGACAACCAAGGATCAGCAGCATTTGACAAAGACCAATGTAAAAATATGTAAGGTACCAAGATGAAACAGATACCAGATTCCAAATTGAGCTGCAAGACATCCCTCCAAACAGATAGCCAAACACTGTTTGCACAAGTCTTCAATTCCTCACTCACACTGAGGATACACAACAGGTAAAGAAAAAGGAAAACTGGGAGAGAGATTCCTTTAGATAAAACTGTGCTATCTATGTATTCTGACCCCTATCACCAAGAGGGATGAAGTATGGTTCGCAGTAACCTCAGGTCAAGAGAGGGACTTCAATGGGACCACTCAGAGAGGAGGACATGTGTGCCTTGCCATTAGTGGGAGACAGTTGATGGCATCTGACTCAGCCCTGGAGAAAGTCCACAGGAGAGTCAGGCTGAAGGGGTTGATGGCAGCAGAATAGAGAGGCAGCTGAAAATTAACTGCAATTCCATTGACTTCAAATGAAAAGTACAAGTTTCCTGTGGTCCTTCTATGAAAATTCAAGTGGAAGAGATGATATGGAACCATTTTAATTATTTCGAAGGGATCACAAAGAGTGAACAATGAAAACTCCATGAAAAAAAAATCTCTATAGGACGAATCCTCAAAGGGATGTGAAAAGGGGAGAATAGCTAGCCAAGACATGTAAAGGGGAACCAGGAGTTCACTGCTGAACCTTTACTTAATTCACAAAGCATCCAAGAAAAAAAAGTCAGAGTTAAATGTTAGCCAGGCCTGGAGAGTGTAACACCAACTTAACAACAATCCTAGATAAGTTAGAACTTTCCTGCTTTCCATTCTCATCCCCTTCCTCCCCAGTGTTTCAACCCCAGATGGGCCACATGTCAAGATCAGCAATTAGGATGAGGGTAGTGGACACCAAAGGTAGATCAGCAGAGGTAAAAGGCCACACCCCTGTCCTGGTCTCCTGAACCTTGAAGGCCCTACAAGGAAGAGGAAGTAGCTGTCACTTTTTAAAAGTTGGAAGCTTTAGCTATTACATAGACTGAATTACTCAAGAACTTGGTTTTTGTGTTTTGTGTCTTAAATTTATTTTATATTTAGAATTGTTTATTAAGAGTAATCAGAAAATATAGGGGACTCTCCAAGTTTTTATTTAGAAGAGAGGAGAAAACCTTCCCCACTGAGTTAATTCTAAAAGGACAGGAAAAGACAAAATAAAGAAGCCGTTTGCTACATGGCTAACTTGTGAGCAATATTTGCATGATTGTCAATATGTACATACTGCATACTGATCTAACCTGTATTAATAACACAGTTATATATTGGAGAATGGGCATTCCTAAATCTCAACTTCCCTGACAGTCAATGTATAATGATTAAAAGCATAAAAGTAAAATAATCTATAATAATATACATTATTTATTTAAAACACACAAGTAAATAAAAGAAGAAACAGCTAAAAGATTTTAGAGAAGAGAATTGGATTTGTGAATGGGAAAGGGAAAAAGCAGGGTACTTTTCTTTTTTCATATTACTCTTGAAGCAATATTTGAGTTTATAAACTATGTATTTGTATTTGTTTGATTGAAAAATCAATTTAAATGAAAATTATAATGTTGGAGAAAGGTATGGAGGGATGATATCCAGTACTGAAATGGGCATTTGGATGGCAGTAGCAGGGACCAGACTCCCGTGGCCCAAGGGCAAAAGGCTACCAGGAAAGCACTGCTGGTCCTCTCATAACTACCACCGGGGTGTGGGGGGTGCAGCCTGGTCAGGTTGTACCTTCTGTGCCAAACACCTCTCCACAGTGAGAGCAGAAGAAGTGCTCTGGGTGCCAGGTCTGGTTCATTGCCGTCAGCACTTTCTGGAAAAGGAACACAAAGAGAGATATTAGAATACTGCAGAGTTGTAAAACATGACCTTGGTTCTATGTGAGTGATTAAAAGCTACGTGGAAGCTGGGAGGTGGGGGTGAGGGGTTGAGGGGTGGGGAGGGAAGGGAGGCTTTACTTACATCCAGGATGGGAGCAGCACAGTACGCACAGCGCGGAGAAAAGAGCTGGTGGTAGTCCTTGGGGCAGTAGGCCAAGCCACTCCGCTCAAAGAAGGGACTAGAGCCAATCTCTTCTTTGCAGTGAGTACAGATGAAGTGCTCTGGATGCCACGATTGCCCTAGAGCATGGATCACCTGAGAAGTGAAATGAAGCCCGATATGGGAGCCCATTTGAGTGCTCTAGGACCTACAGGTTGCACAACTTTAGAGGGCACTCTTCACACTGTACACCACGTGGACAACACCTCCCTAGATCTAGGATCCACCTAAGGTGGTCTGTTGTCCATGCCTTCTGGAGAGTAAGAGGATGCTCACTTGCCTGGCTGGTCACTCTGATAAAAGCCTGTAAATATTTGCTACCACTCCACTGCCCCAGAGGGTGGTAGACACAACATAGGCACAAGGTTGAGAGATAAGAGATAACTACAGCCTTGTGATGGGAGGAACTCCAGGAAGAGATAAAGGCCCAATGACAGTCTTTATTCCTCTAGTCTGAACACTTCATTTCGCACCCCATGCGGGGTGAGGTCTCTAAGCCCTTTATCACGGCTTTGGTGGAGGATGATGCAGAGCAGGAGTTTGTAGCTATGATTGGAAGCTGAGTTCAGCTGAAAATTGTCATCAATAAATTTAGAACAGTTATGTTTGAACGGAGGAAGCAGTGAGAAAGATCTCAGTAAAGGCCATACGGAAAAATGGTTAAAAACTCAAACTCGGGAGACAGACTCTCCTGGTATCAAATCTTATTAACTCTCCCTCTCCTAGACCTTGGGCATGTCAGTTAAAGTCTCCGAGCCCTCAGTTTCCTTATCTGTACAACGGGAAGAATAAGCCCTTGGGGGTCTGATGTGACCATTAAACAAGGTATTTGTAAAGTACTTAGCTCAGAGGCCGGAGCACTAAATGTGATCAGTAATTATTGACAATTACTAAACTGTCTTAGAATATAAGGAGAAAGAGCAACCCTTGGAGGGACAGACACAGACATACATGCAGACACAGATGGCCACAGGACCAAAATGTCGGCCGTCCCACCTTCCCGGCAATTGGTTTCCGGCAGGAAGCACAATGGCCCTTGGGCACTGTGGCAATGCCGAGGTCCTGTAATTCCTGTTCCAAGCCCCCAAGCATTGAGTCCAGGGAGGCCTTGTGATCCTGCTTGTCTGGTAAGTGCTTCTTGCCAGCATCTGCTTTCACTGCAACCTGGTGCAAGGAAAGAACCATGAAAAGTTATAGATGGAGATAGAAACAACAGAGGGCAGAATAGTGAGGAAGAATTGGTTTAGATGAGGGTGATCAGAGACAGTCCCTCTGAGGAAGTAATATTTGAGCAGATACTTGAGTGGTATACTTAGGGACCCAGAAATATTGACATTTATGGGAAAATCATGCAGAGGAAGGGAAGGCCCTGAGGAAGAAAACAATTTGGCACAAAGAGTGCCACAGAGTCAAAAAGACCAGCGGGGCTAGAGCAGAGGGGGTGAGATTGAGCACGACAGGAGAAGATGAAGGAGAGAGAGACAAAGATCATAGAGGGCCCTTGTGGTGACAGCTTGGGTTTCATTCCAAGGTGATGGGAGCCCTTGTAGGATTTCAAGCATGTGAGTAAAGGAATCCGGTTTATAATATCCCTGTGGCAGCTGAACGTAGAATTAAGTGTTGACAAATAATAGTGGATGCTTGGAAACTATTACATAATTACTTAGACCAGTGTTAGAAGAGAAGGTGCTGAGAAGTGGTCGGATAAGACTTGTTGACAGATTGGATTTATTTAAGCAAAACTCCAAAATAATTATTATAAGCCATTCAAGGGAAGATCCTCAAATTACAAAAAAGATGCCTAGCCTACCCTTCATCACTTTGTGTCCTGATGCTGGCTCTCTCTACTCTTTTCCAACCGGGCTCCTGCTACCCTCTACCTAACATTTCTCTGATCAAAAAACCACAGTGGCTCTCCATTGCCTCCACATCAAGTGTGCGTTCATCAGACAGGCGTTCAAAGCTGCCCATCCACTGTTCTCACCTGACTTTCTATCTCATCTTTTATTGCGCAGTAAAAGCCTCCGTTGTTCAAGGCCAGCGGGCTCTGTACAATCTCCTGAATGTAATCTGCTACTCTCTGCCTTGAGGCCTTTACTTGTGCTATTTTTACTGCCTGTAATAACCTCACATTATATCACCAATCAAAATGCTCATTTCCCTTTAAGAAACTTTGATCATCTGACAGAGTTCCTTCCTGCTTTATTATATAATGTTAGTTAATGTTCAAGAGGCTAGTGTTCAAAAGGTTGTTGTCTGCAAGGCCTGCCTGTTAAGGGTGACTGATATTAAGTATGAAAAAAAACTAAGCAGAAAGACAACGATATATCTATATCTACATCTACATCTATCTCTCTTTGCTTGTACATTTCAGAATTCTTCTGAACAGGTATGTAAGGAACAAGAAATACTGAGTATCTCCCGAGGGTAGAACTGGATGGCTGGGGGACAGAGGTGATAGGGAAACAGTTCAGCGTAAACTTTTTTTTGTACTTTTGATTTTTGTACAAAAGGAATATATGACTTATTCAAAAAATAGACAGGCATTTTAAATTAAAAATTTAAATAAACCAAGATGCATGATAAATCTATTAGAAAATACAACACAATTAAATCTCCTAATGTAAATTTTTTCTAGTATTTTCAGACATAAAGCACAATGAGCCAATCCACCAGCTTTATTGTAGACATAAGCTGATCAAAGGACTTTCAGCCATTAAAGAAAACTGTTTGTGGTGTCTATTCATGTGTCCTTCTAATAAATGTGTGCTAATCACTGTATACCAAGCACTGTGTTGGGCATTGAGAGTCCCAAGGTGGGCCACCAAGATAAAGTCCCTGTCCTCCCCAATCACAGACATTTTTATATACTGCCTTAAAATTATTTCATAGCCTCATCATGAGTGTACATCAAATTCTCCAACCAGATTTAGAATGGTTGGATTCTCTGCCTTAAGGATTCTAGATTATATTTCTCTTAATAAAACCTTAAGCCCACTTATCTTATTTCCATTCTCTGCCAAGCCATGTGAGCTTTTCACCCTAAAGGTACACTAGAGGCTAGAACAAAAAGGCAGATTTTTATCTCAGTATGGGGTTGGGACCTTGCTACCATCAGAGCCTCACTTTGATCTCCCTAGCTCTGTCTCAGCTTGCCCACGGTCTCCCCTGTCCTGCTCAGCCAGGTCTCTGCCATAGTCCTTCCACATCATCAAGCCTTAGATGCTTGTTCCCTTGGGGTTCACTCCAATGGAACCGACCTCTCCTCTCATCTGCTTATGTCTAAACCCCTCCTATTCTTCAGAGTCCATCCCAAGTCCTATCCCCACCTCTCTGATAAAATCTCTATAACCTCTGTACATTCCTAATGCTTGCTACACATATTTTTGCAAACCACCTGACTTTTACTCTATAAATGTTACAGAGGCTTATGCCTCATTTTACCAAGCACTCTCCAAGCTCCTTGCGATCAAAGCCCACTGTATCATATTATCTTTTGTGTTCAAACAACATACAATACAAAGGTGAGTTAATTCACTGAATTAAACTTAGTCTGGGAAAATGAATGACAACTTGGAAGAATTCCTAATCAAGGGAATACATAGCTGAGTTCCAGAATGACAAACTGGTACCCCTGTGGGCCCTGGAGGCTTTATCATCTGGGCTGTACTCACCTTGTCCTGCATTTCACTCAGGTGGGCCATGAGCTCATCCAACTGAGCGGCTGCTGAGGTTTTAGAAGGCGGTGGTAATTCCTTTGGCTCTTGGACCTCACTACGGAGGGAAAACACAAAAAATGATATTAATAAATCAAAACTCAAATAAATGATAAGCTACACATAAAATATTGGAAAATGCAATTTTAATGATTAACTCCCTAGATGTGAGTGACTCTAAAACCAGAAACAGAATATATTTAAAAATAGGCCAGGCGTGGTGGTTCACGCCTGTAATCCTAGCACTCTGGGAGGCCGAGGCAGGCGGATCATTTGAGCTCAGAAGTTTGAGACCAGCCTGAGCAAGAGCAAGACCCAGTCTCTATTAAAAAAAAAAAAGAAGAAGAAGAAATTAGCTGGACAACTAAAAATATATATATATAAAAAATTAGCTGGGCGTGGTGGCGCATGCCTGTAGTCCCAGCTACTTGGGAGGCTGAAGCAGAAGGATTGCTTGAGCCCAGGAGTTTGAGGTTGCTGTGAGCTAGGCTGACACCACGGCACTCTAGCCGTGGGAAACAGAGTGAGACTCTGTCTGAAAAAAAAAAAAAAGAACAAAAAAAAATTAAAAATAGGTACTAGACTAAAAATCTAAAGAAGCTCTCTCTGTCTTTTGTCTCTATTTTTCCATGGTCATCTAAATTATAAAGTATTATATCTCCTCTCAGTTATTGTCAGGCAAAAAGACAAGAAGTAAATGAGAATATAGAGCAGGCATCGGCAAACTAAGGTCCATGGACCAAATCTGGCCACGGTCATTCATTTACCTACTCTCTATACTGGCTTTTCTGCAGAGGTGAGTAGTTGCTACAAAGACCTTGTCATCCACAAAGCCTAACATATTTACTGTCCGGGGCCTTTACAGAAAAATTTAGCAAATCTCTGCTATAGAAAGTTTAGATAATGTATATTATGATGGCTTCATATTCATATAATTGTAAGTAAATTATGAATAAATAAAACTTTAGACCCAACAAACAGAATACAGATTCTATTCAAGTACCAGCATAATCAATAGTAAAATTAACTATGTATGAGGATATGAAATAAACCTCAATAAATTCTCAAAAGGACATCCTACATACCATATTCTTAGATTGTTGTGAATAAAAGTACATATTAACAGTCAAAATATACATTAAGAAAAAATAAATAATTCTTAGGATTAAAAAAAATTAAACTGAATTTTCAAACCATTTAGAAGTAGCAATGAGAAAACACTCCCTCTCTTTCTCTTTCTTTCTCTCTCTCTCTCTCTCAGAATTAAAAGCAAAATGTTATTGAAAGGAAAATATATAAATAGTCTTAAGTGCAATACTGAAAAATAAGAAATAAACAAACAAAACATTCAAGTCAAGAATCTCAAAAATAATCTAAAAATAATTAAACATTAGGAGTAAAACCATAAAGTAATGAAATAGAAGCAATACAAAACAAAAACTGACAGCTTTTGGGGAGCATTATATAAAATTTCCACGTACATAGAAAAATATGGAAAATTACCCAATTTATTCTATGAATAGCACAGAAACTTGATACTAAAGTCAAAGAAAGAACAGTTTGTGTGTGTGTGCGTGAGAGAGAGAGACAGAGAGAGAAGCTTAAGTAAAAATAGTAGAAATGTGTTATTTTAAAAAATTATGGCTAAGCAGTGTTTATGCCAGTCATCCAAGAATGGTTCAATACTATGAAAAAGACTAATATAATTCATTATACTAACAAATAAAGGAAAAGCTATATAAACACATAATTGTTGCTAAAAAAGCAGTGGAAAATAAATTTCACCACCATTCCTATTGTTGAATATCAAGGAGGAGAAGAAAATTTCCATAACCTGATAAAATGTGTCTATAAGAAATATATATCAAATCTATATTTAATAATCAAATTTTAAACACATTTCTAGTTAAGAGATGAGCCAGACCTGGATGCTACTATCATTGCTAATCTTCAATGTCACTCTAGAATGCATTATCAAATACATATAAAAATAAAATAGAAGAACCATATATTTGGGGAAAAAAAGGCAAAGCACTCTCACTCTTTTTTTAAAGTAAATGGTATGATCACTTACCTGGAAAATGTAAGATAAATGATTGAACTATTAGAACAAATAAGAAAGATCAGAATGGTGCCTAGATACAAGAATAAAATGAGACTATATTTTCCCTATTGACCAGTAGTAAGCAATTCAAAAATTCAATGGGAAAAAAGAACGTGTTCAAAATACTAACAAAAATCATAAAATAGCAAAGAATACATCTAAAAAGAAATGTGTAAGACTTCTATGAAGAAAAACCATTGACAGCCATAAAAGACCCACATACCTGATTTAAAAATGGGCAAAGGACCTAAATGAAATTTCTCCAAAGAAAACATAAAAATGGCCACTCTAAAGTGATATCAAAAAAGAAAAAAAATCTATAGAGCTAATCTCAAAAAAACTAAACATAAATATTTAAAACATAAATAATATTCAAATTTTAAAAAGGTATAAACTAATAATAAAACAATGGAAACCTGAGCTAAAGCTTTTTTAAAAATCAGATTTCAGAAAAAGAAAGTCAAATGTTTTATTACTATATAAAAATATGCTCAATCTCATTAATCTTTAAATATGCAATTTAAAGCAATGAGATATCAATTTTTACCTATTAGTGAAAATTTTAAGAGATTAACAATATGCAGTGTTGGCAAAAGTCAGGATTATATATATACACAAACATTTATTTATACCATAGGTAGCTATATAAATCTATAAAAACCTCTGCAAGGCAGCATCTATCAACATTTCAAATGCATATATCCTTTGATTCAGCAATTTTGCTTCCAAGATTCTACCCTACAGAAAAATTGGACATATAAATAAAGGTATATGTTTAAAGACATTCATTATAGTACAGTTTTATGAGCAAATTGAAAATAAACTAAATGGAGCTAGAGGCAAATAAGTTATGGTTCATTCATGCTATAGAATAACATGTAACTGCTGTAACTGATGTCAGGAATGTCTCCTTATAGACCTTTGTGTGTGCATGTGCACACTTCATGTATATGTGCTTATGAATTTATGTAAATGGAAAGACATTTTTCATATTGTTTTGGGCTTTACTTTTTTAAGTTAACAATCTATCTTAGAAGTCTTTCTTAGTTCACATAAATCTATGTCTGCATTCTTTTCAGCAGTTACATGTTATTGTATAGCATGAATGAACCATAACTTATTTGCCTCTAGCTCCATTTAGTCACTGAGTGACATGGAATTATTTGCAGAACTTAATAGCCTTTGTTATTTTGCCATGGGAATTTTTCAAAAACTAACCGGGTCTAGTTTTTTTTCATATATTTACTAGGTTACTACATATTTGCTGAATATTGAAGTGTATTCCTGGGGATCTAATTATGCAAATAACGTGGAGCCATTCCGTCTTCAATTGTGTCTAAAATAAATCTTGTTACCACTTGTGCATCATAACTATACCTGTTTCGCTTCAAAATATATCACTCAGTGGCTAGATAAATATAAATTTACTAAGTGATTGTGTGTAATTTTAGAAAGTTAAAATGATACTTTTTCCTATTCTTACACGTATACTTTTCCATCTTTTGCAACCATGACAGCTAGCATTTATTGAGAGTCTACTATGCCTGACCCTCTGTAAAGAGGTTTGCACATGTCCTCTAAATCTGTGTAACAACCTTAAGAGCACAGTAGTATCACCCCCAGATGAAAAAACTGGGCCTTAGATAAGTTCAAAACTTTTCATTACATAATACAGCTAGCAAATAACAGAGTTTGGTCCTGCAGACTGCAAAGTTTACATTCTGTCCTAAACTATCTTCCAAAACAATGTTTAAAGTCTATATAGTTTTCAAATGTATGATGTACCATAATTTTTAAAGCAATCATTTATTTCTGGATACTTAGATTGTTTTTCTAATTTTTGCTATTATAATCAATACTGCAAAATAAATATTTGCACCCATATGTGATGATTTTCCATAGAGTAAATTTTAAGAAGTGGAATCACTGGGTCAAAAAGTAGGAACAGGTAACCCTTCTCTGGAATCATGTTTGTAATCAGCATTAACCAAGAGAGCTTAGCTAAAAACCCATATATATATTCACACGATGCAAAGCCCTAAATAAAAGCAAATATTCTAAGTCTTTCACTAAATATAGTGTCAAAAATATGGGTGGGGAGGGGACATGACGGGGAGAAGCTGCCAACGGTGGCTTCAGGGACACCAGGGTCATCCGAAGTCCTTGGTGTCCTCGCCTTGGGAAAGCACTGGATTTGGGTCAAGGGTGGTGTTTAAAATGAACCTGTTGTCAGTGACTAAAACAGCACTGTGTACATAAAAAACATTTTCCTAATTCTAACAAGTTAGAAATGAAAGGGAATGAGCATGAATGTTTAGGAAACTGTTTAGGGTGCTGGGCCGGCGTTCCCACACTGGGGTGGTGGTGTCTCTGCTCGTGGAGTTGCTCTCCTGCCCTGCCCCAAGTCCCCTAGTGGCGTTGCTGGAGGAGTTTCCCGGTCCTGTCCACATACAGGAAGGAAGAAAGGATCCCTGAAGAGTCTTGGAGAAAAGGTTTTGTGCCTTCAGGTGGGGCTTACCCCCTCACATTTATAACCTTAATTTATACAGTGACCAACCACCGTGGAAACAAATGCCTCGTCTATTGTTATATACATAGTGCATACCTGATTGTTGTAAATAAATTGTTCTGTGTGTATAAATAAAACAAGCCTGCTTTTGATCTTCCATAAATAAATAAATAAATACACTTACTACTTTACTTATCTTTATGTATTTACCAGCCAGGAAAAGGTAGAAGGAAAATAGATAACTTTCTTAAGAAAAACAAAAAAAGACTGTTTTTTTGAGGACAATGTGTCCCACTGCTGACTGACTTATTTTTTAGTATTTAATAACTAGGCAAATGGAGGCGGAAAATGGATATCTTCCTCTCTTAAGATAAAAGAGCTTATCTTTCAGGTACAACATGGCACTCTGCCAGACACAAGTTTTGTCTTTTTTTTTTTTTATTTAGGAGCAAAAATGGTCAGTATGCAAATGATTGATTCAGTCCCTTTTGGAAGTTTCCAAGAAGGTACAGAGAAAGGAGCTTTCCCTGACAACACCTTGGTCATCGTACCTTAGTAATAGCTGCCACAGGCACGTGCGTTGGAAACACACAAGGCAGCAGGACTGTGAGCACATTCTGCTGCCCCGTGCCGGAGCACAGAATAAATCTACTTTTCTTACCAGAGCCTGAATGTTCCTAAAAACCTTCCCATCTCACAGTTGGGGCATATTGCTGGTTTTTAACTAGAGTACTAGTGCAGTGTAGAAAGAGAAACAGATCATTGTCATGTTATCTCATAGTTACTGAGTCAACCATATAATATTCTAAACGAGAAATGGGAGACCTTGAAGAGTTGATGATACAAGTTAATGCCTGCCGAAAGAAATGTTCCTGAAAAGAGAGGAATCTCAAATCATAAGTCCGTTGATCTGTTCTCCGACCTTTTGAAAGATAATAAAGGTAACCAGCTATATCGTCAGCAACAACTTACTTCATTACTCAGAGATACTAATGAAACAAATCACAAAGATGCATTTAAAAGAATCCAGACTTCGTAAGGGGCTTAATTGCGATGTTTTTTTCCCCCATTTATTTCTGTGTTATAGTTTTATGAATTGTTCCTCCCTGTTATTACCAAAATTATTTTTGTTCATGTAAAAGATACATTTCTGAATTACTGTGGATATTGATATTGACATATGTTGGAAATATTATTCCATTGCTATATTCACAGGGGTATTATTATAAATATACTTCCAAGGTATATTGAAAGCAACGTTCAGTTCATTTAAGAAAGCCAGAGTAAATGGTGGAAACAGAATGCAGGAATCTAGTTTCTGAGCCTAACATTTTATCTGTATATGCTAACCTTGCCGGCTCAGAGTTATACCAGCCTCAGGGATTTGTATCAGGCTTCTGGGTATATTTACTAGGTCACCTGGATTTTATGTCACTCTCCCATGGTGATATAGGCCTACACAGCAAGTATCATTCAGTAATGGGGAATGTATCAAAGTCCAGTCAGGAAAACACAAACCATGTGAGTAAACAGAAGGAATTTAGCCCAGAAACTTGATTATGCAGGTATTGGGAGAGCTAAGAAGCAAAACAGAAGACAATGGAGTAACCCAGAGATTAGCCACAGCAGGAAGCCATAACTACCCCTAAACCAAAGGGAGAAAGAAAAAAAGGAAAAGTTACCACAGCCCAGGGGCAGAAGCTGGAACCACAGCAGACCTGTCATGCTCCGGCTGAAGCCATTAAGAAGACCTAGCTGATGACAGAGACACTGTGGAAAGAGAGCAACTTGGAGGGAAATGCCTTGGATTTCCCTGCTTTTTGTCCTCCAGTTCTCCATAGTACCTCCTATTGATTGAAGCCAGTGAGAGCCAACTCACCTGGAACCTGGAAAACCCAACCTGCAAGGGGTCAGCTCCCCTGGCATACAGAGCAAGAGGGAAGAAGTGATGAGAAGTAAGACAGAGACTCATACTTATATAAGGAAGAGGGGGTCAATAAGGTAGTGCTGGTGTGCCTTCAATTGATCACAGTGCCAGATAGGCTGTTGGCTGGGCTGCTTTTCATGTTATCTGTCCATGCATTCACTTGTATTTCTATTGAAGTCTTGGTTTCCTAGATTTAAGAGACCAAATATTTATTGGAGAGCTTATTGTGTGACAGGAACTGTTTTGTTTGTTGTTTTGCTTTGTTTTGATTTTTTTACTGGGTCCGGGAGAGGGAGGATTAGAAGTAATGCTCACCCTGCGACATCCTGGAACTAGAATAAACTGGCAATATGCATTAATAAATTGGCCTCATTTCCACCAAAGTATAAAGTGCCCTCAAGTGGGAATTTTTAAAAAGACATCTTGTAGCACAAGCCCTTCCCCTGTTTTTGCCTCTTGTGTGTACATTACTGGCTATAATTCTGAAACCAAATAAGATGTGGCCTAGTACTCTTTACCAAGCATAAATTTTTACTCTCTATAGTATGCCCTTTAATTTGTTTCCCAGAAAGTTTTCTGATGTTAAAAATTGCAAGCTATAACTGAAGAGAGAATAAGAATATTGACCTTTTTATTTTTTCAGACTGTCAATTCTGCTTTGGCCAGGAGAAATGATTTTTTAGTAAGTGAATCTGTTTCAATACGTAAATTTTATTTATTTATATTTTTTGGTAACACTTATTAAAAGGAAAACCCTCCACCCACTAAATAAATTTTGAATAAACACAGAAAGAAGTATATATATACTCATTAGTCTGCTGTGGAGACCCACTGTCTTAATTTAGCCCTCATCCTAGCTCTGCTGTTGTTGGAATCTTGCTTAAGTTTCTCCAGGTGTGTTTTCTCTTTTGCAAACTGGAACATGATATCTATAATAGCTGGGCCAAAACATCTGTGGTGACTCTAGAAGAATTTACGCCTTTTTAGGTGGTAATGGAAGTAGCAGAGCCCACCAGCCTGGACAATGTGTCTAGAAGGCAGATACCTTGAGAAGTTGCCAAGTCAGCTTAGCAGAGTTCTACCTCTGCTCAAAGACTATATGGAAAGAGGAGGAGGATGTAGGAGTTCTAATAATAAACACTTGCAAAGCAAATTATTGCCAAAAGATTGATAATAATTATCTAATAACTTTAATTTTTAAAAGTGTTTAATAATAAAAAAATACCTGTAGACATTGAGCTCCTTGATGTTGGTAGTATACACGGGCTGCGCCTAAGACACATAAATGACAGAGAAAAACAAAGAATGAATTTCTGTTATTAGAATGTTGGTGTTTATCAACACCTAGGGTTAGAGGATACTGTAGTGTCTAAAAGGAACTGATAACTAGCATATCTCTGAGATCTCCTTTCATAAGCCAGAGGACTTACCAGCCTGCTTCTAAACAGAGTAGTTGGCATACAAACAAATACTAGCAGCTCCTCCTTGCCTAAAAACACAACCTGCAAGGGGTCAGCTCCCTTGGCATACAGAGCAAGAGGGAAGAAGTGATGAGAAATAAGCCAGAGACCCATACTATAAGGAAGAGGGTGTCAATAAATTAGTGGTGTTGTGCCTTCAGCTGATCACAGTGCCAGATAGGCTGTTGGTTGGGCTGGTTTCATGTTATCTGTCCATGCATTCACTTGTATTTCTATTGAAGTCTTGGTTTCCTAGATTTAAGAGACAAAATATTTACTGGAGAAGCAGACCATCCTCAGGTAGAAATCATAAAACAAGCCAAGTGGGTTGAAGCAAATCCCCTTTAACTCGATAGGGTGGTGCCTAGGGGAAGACTGTAACACAATTAAACTTGACATATGAAAATAAATAATATGTGAATCTAAAGGGTGGTTGACCAGCAATTCATTTATTTATTGAACAAATGTTTATTGAGCACTTGTCATGTGCCAGGGCTGGTGATGGAACAGTCAAAAAATAAAACAAAACAATCAAATAAAAACTGGCTACCCCAGAGGTTACTTTCTGGTGATGAGAAACATAATAAATAAAATAATATGTAGAGTTAATCAGGGGGTGGAAGATAGGAAGTAGGGGAGTGATGGCAATTATAAATATATTGATCAGGGAAGGACTCACTGAGAAGAGGTCACTTGAGCAAGGACTTATAGTAGGTGAGGAAAGTAAGCAGATATCTGGTGTAACATGATCCAGGTTGAAGGCCCAGTACCCTGAAACATCTGTGGAACAACGAGGAGGCCACTGTGGCCCGAGCAGAGTGAACTAGGGAGATACGGGCAGAGAGTAAAAGGAGCTAGATCATGCAGACAGGATGACCATATAATTTACTATTCAAACTGGGACACTTTTGGGCCGGGCGCGGTGGCTCATGACTGTAATCCTAGCCCTCTGGGAGGCCGAGGCGGTGGATCGCTCAAGGTCAGGAGTTTGAAACCAGCCTGAGCAAGAGAGAGACCCCGTCTCTACTAAAAATAGAAAGAAATTAATTGGCCAACTAAAAATATATAGAAAAAATTAGCCGGGCATGGTGGCACATGCCTGTAGTCCCAGCTACTCGGGAGGCTGAGGCAGAAGGATCTCTTGAGTCCAGAAGTTTGAGGTTGCTGTGAGCTAGGCTGATGCCATGGCACTCTAGCCTGGGCAACAGAGTGAGATTCTGTCTCAAAAAAAAACAACAAAAAAACCTGGGACACTTTTGAGAGTGAAGAGGGGGATCTAAAAATAATTTATATCATATAATTTCTGAAATATGTATTTATTGACAAAAATTTAGTTTTATTATGTTGATGGACTTATAAAATAATTCTATTCAAAACATATTTTCAAAATACAATTTTCCTAAAATATTTTTAAATGACACAAACCTATGAACATTAAAAAAATAAAATAAAATAAATCATAATGATTATCTGAACATTTTTAAATGGTATAAATAATTATTCTTCATATATAGTCACATACTTTAATTGGTTACTTGGCCATTGTCTCTATCATTGTGATGTGAACATTTTTCTGCAACATGTATTTTTTTTTTCAATATGGTGTTATTGTTTTCATAAAATTGCAATCTTCTTCAAAGCTGCATTTTATGGTTAATATATTTGAAATTGTTGATACTTTTAATTGATGTTTCTCTGTAGACCGTAATGCTTTTAATTGAGAAAATGATCTCTTTCTAGATATTGATGAACCTATAAGTTCAGAGCAAATACTGCTAAATAATCTTCTTAATTCCATTTTTTATATTAAAATGTATAAATATTTCAGGCCAATATTTTTATAGGTGTAGCCTTCTGCCTTCATCCAGAGCACCTTTACTTAATAATATTCTTACAAGACAAAACTTTCAAGTTGTCTCTGTGATTCTTTTGAACATTTCACCAAACATAGATACTCCAAAATCATAGCCTTTTACAATTTGATTCCATTCTGGTGGAGAATAAGAATTGATCCTATTAAAATTAGAAGTGAAAATTTATCAAAGTCAAGATTTTTCTGAAGCACAATTTTCAAATTAGGTAATTAAACCATATCATATTTCATCTTTTGATGTGTTCAATTCCTCCTCAGCTTTAGTAGGGAGAAATTTGAGCTTCTTCCTTTTTGCAAGCTTTATTTTTCATGATTACAATTTGCTAAAGACTTCAAAAGCTAAATTTTCATGCTCTATACATTGAATAATTTGATTAACGATTTCCAACTGTTTTACACATAGTGCATCCTAAATTTGGGTTGCTTTACAAAGTGTTTTTTCAAAGGCTCAGGCATTTTTACAAAATCTAACTGATGACAGGCAACACAGAGAAAATATATACAGCCATGCTAAAATGTTTGTACAGTGTTTGATATTAGCTTCTGTCACAAAAGTTTTGTGGGTCAGTTACATATATAATCTGTGTATGTATACAATTTTTGTAAATTTCGACAATTACAGTTTCTATTTTGATTGGTAGAATACTACAGCTTGTTTGAATGCCGTCATAAATTTTGCGCACATTATAACCAATTCCAAATACATTCAAGCTCCATATGTTTTTTTAGTTGCTAAGAACATTGTTTTTACTACAATGCTGAGCTCCACCAACATTTGTATTCATATTCTCACCAACATTTTATCTACAGTGTTGAACTTTTCAACTAAATTTACAAAGGCATTAACAATGTTGGATGTTTCATTTTTGACCAGAGAATGAACTTCCACATGTTTTATTTTAATCCTTTGAATTGGATGAAAAGCAAAATTGAACCATTTTAGAATTAACAATTTTTCTAACTGAGGTTCTGGTGACACTAATATAAAACTGACATTATTGGATGGCCTTCAACTAGAATCAACCCATTTATTTACAAGCACAAGAAAACTTGTAACTGAAAACAAGCAAAATCAATTTAGAAGAGTCATTTGACACAAATGGAAAGGTGTGTTTCACAATGACATGGAAACACACCTTCCTGCAGCTACACATGTTGAATTGCTATCTTCAAGCACATTGTTCTTAAAATAAGTATTATTAACTGTGGAAGTAGATACCGGTGTATCCATATTTGTGCCTTCTGATTTTCAAATGGTCAGTGATCTTTCTACTTGCCCCTGTGGTAGATGGTAAATGTTGACAAATATTTTGTGAATATTTTGTGCAAGTTACACATTCATCATCAGCTTTCTTAAGAAAAGTAAACATGTTTTGGTTTTGGTTTTGTGTTGAGCTGACGGCTGAAGAGTTGTGGGGGTGGGAAACCTGTGGCCTTGGGGCCACATGTGGCTTTCTGGATCCTTCAGTGCGGCCTTTTGACTGACTCAAAATTTTACAGAACAAATCCTTTTATTAAAAGGGGTGCAGCAGAGAAAAATGAAGCTTTTCTTGCCTCCTTTGGTACTTAAAGAAGAACAATCTTGAAATCAGAAGGCCGCAGGTTCCCCACACCATGTCAAACAATCTATTTCCTATTTCTCACTGACTCTGAGGAGGCTCCATGCATCTCACAGGCCAACGCATGGACCATGACAGGGTATGAGTGGTGGCCAAGTGGCCAGCAGGGAAAAAAGCCTCAACATTTTTTCTGCCACCACCTTAGATCAGAGGAGTTAGATGTCCCTGACTGGTGTGCTTGAGCTCTTAAGTTGAACAGCCAGCACCCTGCATATTATTCTTGAAAAGCTGCTGCTTAGTTAAGCTTTGCCTGAACAGGATCAGGAAAAGAGATGAGCTATCATCAGTCACCTTTTGGGTAGCCATAATAAAATGAGAACTCTGTTCATGGTGTGTGTTTTACACATTACTAGATGAGACCATGGAAGAAGACAAAAGAACCAAATAGAGGTCTGTTAAGCCATTGCTGGCTTACTTTAATGCAAAAACTAATGAAAAAACTTCAAAAAACCTGAAAACCAGGAGTAAAAGTAAAGTCAGTAAGATGTCAGAAAAACAAGCATAAACCCGGGTTTGTAAACCAGGACATATGGTCACACCACAACGGTCAATGTAAGACTCCAGCTTTTACAAAAAACGAGATGGAAAGTCATTGTGGGGTTTTGAGTAGAAGAATGACAGGGTCTGAATTAAGTTCATTTACTTATTTAATTTTATGTTTGCAAATTTATGGGCTACAGAAGAGATTTTGGTACATGTATATAATGTATAGTGATCAAGTCAGGGTATTCAAGGTGTTCATCACCCCATACATTAAGTTTTAAAGGATGACCCTGGCTGCTATGTTGAGAGTGGACCACAGGGGAGCAAGAACAGGAGACCAGTTAGGAGCCTATGGCTACAATCTAACAGTGAAAATAAATACAATAGCTTCCTAGCAGAGAGATGAACGAGTATCCTTATGACTGTGTGTATGTGCCTAGAGGAAAAAACAGGCAGAGGAGGAATCTACCCCTGAGCTCAAATTTCAGATCTGTCCTTCTAGTTATTCCTCATACTGTACAAAGATGAATCAGGATATCACAGTTCAAATATACCAGCTATGAACAGCATCCACTTAATTCCTCTTACACTAATTCCATTCTCATCAATAACCTAATTATGATGTCGTTTCATGTGGATTTATCCATAGAATGAGAATACATATATCAGCAAATACTAACATCTGATAGTTTCAACTATAACCATAATTAATAAATTTGACTTCTTTTTTTATATATATATACATCACCTCTTGTGAGTTTGGTTAGCTTGAGTTGGTTTCCTAGAGCTTCATTATCTCTGGGAATACTAACAATTGAATTTCCTAATCTATTCAACAGAAAGTAAGACCTAGAAAGTGGTGACCCTGAAAAGTCACTGTGAGAAGACTTGTCTGAGCTGCCATTTGGCCTTTCTCAGGTGATCTCCGGCCTTACTGAGTGCCTCTCCAGTCAAACTGCAACACACATCTCTGATGTCCAGACAGTAACATCAGAGTATCCCAAGTGAATCAGACAACACCCTATCTGTGCCCACGCCCTCATTAGAAGAAATTTAGTTCTCAAAGGCTTGTTCTTCTGTAATAATTTTCTCAATTCTCCTCCTCTTTCCCCAAACAACCATCTTTAAATTAACATTGAGAGATTATTTTTTTCTCTTTCTTGGATATATGATTTCTCCTTTCATATCATATTGTGGGGGATACAATTAATTTTCAGAAATGCACTCAAACATCTATATTTAAGGTTCTACAATAAACGAAAAGTTACCGGCAAAGGACTTTTATTATCCTGAACAGAAAGAATATTTGAAGACTCTTTAAGGTTATTCTCCTTTCTGGAAAGCTGATCCAAGGGAAGAGGAGCTGGGCTGGAATATTCATCACTGTCCTGGAGGGTGGAGCGTTCCAGTTCCTCCAATAAAGCATCTATGTCATAAGAAACGAGAAAATAATAATACAGAATATTTAAGTCTCTGGAATTATTTTCTCCTTAAATATCCCCACTGTGCACCCACTCATCTCTTCCTCTCTTGGGTTAAGGCTATTTTCAAACATCTTCCCTTTCTCTGTTTTTCACTTCAAGAATATGGTGTATCCTACCAGGAGATGTTTAATGCCTCCACAAATTGTGGCTTGTTTCTTATTTTCTATGGTTTCTATCAATTTCTTGGTCTCACTTTCTAATTTGATTTCTTAAATTGCAGGTTTTATCATTCATTTAGTGAGGATTGTCCACAAAGTTCCCCAGTTAGAAAAAAATAAATTCTAAATATTTTCTTATCAGAAAAATGTAAGTAATTATATTACCATTTTTTTCTATTTTTTCCTTTACCACTGATGTATTCTGAGAGAATGTATTACCATTTTTCAAAATGTACCAGGACAATAACACTTATTCTTAATCCTAATGATTTTTTTTATCATAAAACTCAAGAATTATCCCAAGCACATAATAAAATTCTCAAAACAAAGTATAAGTATTCTGTTTTTACCTTGTGGAAAGAAAAGGGGGTTGGGGAGGAAACTTAAATATTACAAAATCAAGTAAGATGTTGCAATTCGAATAGTTTGTTTCTCTTGTAGTTTTCTTGGGAAAACCAATGGAGTTTACAAGTATTATACTAGTACCTTTCTGCTCAGTTTACACATTTCATGTAATCATCCTAATGTTTTGAGGCAGATATTATCACCCTTATTTTTTAGAAATTGGTTTAAAATAATATGGGGTGGAAGGAATGGGTGGACATACATATGAAACAAGATTGATCAAGAGGTGATGCTTGTTCAAGCTAGTTGACGGTCTATCAGATATCATTAAACTATTTCCGGTACTTTTGCATATTTTAAAATTCTCCCCAATAAAAGATTTTTTACAAAGAAGAACAAAGTAAAGGAAAGAAAACTAAGGTAGAAAGAGGAAGTAAAACTTTTTGTTTCAGAATTTTATTAGCCAAATCTCAGAATTCCATATTATATTCTCTAGCTCTCAATTAAGATAGAGGCCCTTTGTTTTCTATTTTCTAAGCTTTGTTCCGACCAGCAGTTCAAGATCCTACTGAATTCAAAATAAAAAGCCATTTTATAACACAGAATAAGGGAGGGAGGAGACCAGACCACTAAGAGCAGCGAGTTACCCTTAGAAGCACCAGCTAAGCAAAGTTAATAAAACTCTCCTTTCTGGGTCATGAGTTAACAGGCCTTTCTCTTCCTGTTTCCTGTGAGTGTGCATATCACCAACATTCTGACATTATGCCTTTTGCCAGATTCTGTAATTTGAAAGTGACAAATTTCATTATGAAAAATATGGGATTATTGGGCGGGGGAAGTACTAGACTGAAATCTCCGCAGTTCTTCTCCGTAGTCCTTTACCTGTGGAAATCAAATATCAACATTAACATGAAAGGAGTAAAGTGAGGTCTCTTGGGTTGTAAGGATCTCATTCTGAGCCAGAGCTTGCTCCTGGTTCTTCTTTATCTATCATCTCCATATAATGAGGGTGTACGTAAAACTTCTGGGTGGATACAAGCTGCTATTCTCCGAAGCAGTACTGCAGAGAGGAAATATTTGCTTACCTGAGATAATCTCTCCTCAATGCTATTTCTCTGCATGTGAGAAGAAAGGTCCACCCTAAGTTTTCAGGGAAAGTTATTGGACTGATGACAATGTGAAAAAACTGTTGAAGTGTAACCATCAACAGGCTATTGAGATGTAGCCAATTGGATAATCTACACAATTGTTAGTTTCCAGGCTGCTTGGAGCTTTCTACATTTCTGGACAAGATGTCTCTAACATCCATCCTGCTCAAGAAATGCAAAACTATACACTTTTTTCTTATCTGGGTTATTCCATTGGCTAGAACAGCTGAACCGATATTTCCTTCTAAAATAGGAAAACACCTTGTAGCTTAATTAGTTTTGGTGTGAGGTGCTCCAGAAAGTAATATTGAACAAGTTTTTTGTTTTCCTTAGTTTTGTCATCTGAAAAAAAAGTGAATAATACCTATTTCAGAGGGTTGCTGCAGGCACTAACATATGTATGTAAAAATGTCTAGTTTTAGCCTGAGTCACTGAATAAGTATTAGTTCCTTCTGAATTAACTGCATGGAAACCATTAGGTATCAAAAAAAAAAAAAGAATCCTAGCAGAACTTCAGATTCCCCCAACATACAGATGAGTAGAATTTAGATTCTACCCTAAGTCCTAAATAAAGTCTATCCTACTATCAAAATAGACTTTACCTCCAATACAGTTCAATATTTATTAAACACCACCATGTTCTCTTCATTAACATCTCTTCCCTCCTGTTATTTGCCCTTTTTCCTTTCTCTATTTCTCCAGCTTTAAAATTATACCCCAAACAATTTTTTTAAAAAGACAATGTGCAAGATATCTTTGTTGTAGTTGTTGTT
This sequence comes from Cheirogaleus medius, assembly GCA_008086735.1. Lineage (NCBI taxonomy): Eukaryota > Metazoa > Chordata > Mammalia > Primates > Cheirogaleidae > Cheirogaleus > Cheirogaleus medius. The sequence continues at coordinate 2,996,593 of VBSM01003156.1, forward strand.
TGCACTTTTGAAAACCCCTAAACCCAAACACACACAAACCCAGGACACTGTGGAATTAATACAGCTTGGAATTTGGGTAAAGGTTAGTCACTCAATGTTAGTTAGGAGGCTGGCAACAAAAGTTGGCAAAGGCTATGACATGAATCCCAAGAATGACAAACCTTACATTATTCTAAAGGTTTGAAATGTGGAACCTCTCTGTGTAATGTGGCTAATAGTTCCACTGCTAGTTTTAATTATCATAGAGTGGAAGGAGGCATCATATTTTCAGGCCATAGAAATCTGTTCCTTCAGAATTCCTCTGAATGAAAAGCTTAGCAACAAAATCACTGGAGTTGGAGTGCTGACTTCTTGATTTAATACTAAAACATGGAACAAATGAAACCACCTTGGCCTTTCTCCAACCTCTGCAGATCCCTCATTCTTGCACTTCTATTCCATTTTCCTCCGAACACCCCCCCGACCCGCCCCACCGCCGTTTTCTTTCTTTTTCTCTCCAAATCAAATCTCTGTGGTTGCCTAGCTGTGTGTGCCTAGCTACTGGAGATCCCAAGAAGAAAAATGGCCACAATGAAATGACAATTTCAATCACAATTCAGTCCAAAAGCATTTGTTAAGAGTTTACTCTGTGGTTAGCACCAAACTCTTGCCTATTTTGCCACTGCGAACAGTGAACCCACAGTTCCTCAAAAAAATCATAGTTCCTCAAGCTTCCCCCTTGGTTGGGCTGAGACCAGAAGTAAAAATAAAATCTTCCAGTACTACTCTCAATCTGGCTAGAAGTATACCCTACCACACATGGAGAGGGCAACCAAGTCTTCATTCCCTCAGAGTTTCTCTGCCAAGAAGCTCCTTACTCACCCAACTCTTCCATTGTCCCACATCCAAGATGCCCCTGTCTCACAGGTTGTGAGGAACTCCTTTGGCACGTGCTGAAGAGGAGGACCACAAAGGAACTGAATGAGACAGTGTAAAGCAGCCTCTATAACCCTTTTTTGGTTCCTGTATTTGCTTAGCACTTCCTCTCTTTTGATTTGGTGAATTTCTTCTTCTTTTTCTGTTTCTTGGTAGGTCAGTTTTAAAAATGGGATTGACATAGAAAGGCAAGTAGTAATATTCGAGTTCTGATAGTATATTGGCCAGGGAGATAAAGATTCAAAATTAATTTTACAAAATTTAATCACCTACTTATGTGCCAAGATTTATCTTGAATTCATGGGAATGGCAGATTTACACTTGTGTTTTTCCCAAGTATAGGTATCCCACTGTAACTGACCATCTGTTTTTTTTTTCTTTTCTTTTTTTTCTGTGAAGCTGGGGGACCATAGAGGCATAGTCTCCTTCTTAAAATTTTCATCAGAGTTAACCAGCATCCAGTTCATTTTGCTCTATCTATTTACTTAATTATTCAGAATTTATACTTACCTGCTTTCCTGCAGGTAATTTCCTGCACAGATTGTAAATCCTTTAAAAGTAGGGCAGAAGTAATTCATGTTTCCATTCTCAAGGCCTAGCTTATTCAGTGGTCCAAAATGTAAACATATATAGGGATCATGAAGAATGAAGCTGGAAGATTTAAGATACCAGTTGCTTAACTGAGGGCATCTTAATTAAGTATACTCCCTAGATGGTTACATTGCCTTATAGAAGTTTCTCTGAAAAGCGACACTGGGGGTTAGCTTTTCACTTTTTTTAGCAATGTGATTTTGTTCACCTTGAATAAAACATTTACAAAAGGCCTACTGTGAGAAGGCAGTATATAAAGAACTATAATTATGACCCGGGGAAATTGATTTTATCTCCATTTTTACTAGTGGTGAAATAGGTTCAAGGAATAGTAACTTGCCAAGATAATAATTTATCAGTAGCTTTGCTACTTACTATTAAACAATCCAGATTTAATTCCAAAGTCTGTGATCTTTTTTCTACAACACAGTAGTCTTTTTTTCAAAAGAATCTTTCATTCTCCAATTCTCCATTCCATTGTGTTTCTAAGACTTCTTTCTTTTTGGGGGGGGGCGGATTTCCCCCTCTGTATTACTTTGAGCAGCCATTGGATGTCAGTGCTGTTCCAAAAGTCTGCTCAATGCAGTTTGAAAAAATTCTCATTGACACTATGCCACAATTATTACAACTCAAAATGACATTAGCCCTGTGAAAGTGCAAAATACTCAGTAGAGAATATAAAACTTCTACCTAATCTTAAAGTGTTAACTGAGTCAAAATACTGGAAGGAAAAGTGTACTTCACCACTGGTCTACAGTTTAAATGATTAATGTGAAATTTAGAATTGGATCCCCAGGTCTTATTTCCATCTTCTTTCTTCTGGAGCTTTTAACCCCGGATGCTTTATTTTTCAGGGTTAACGGACTGCTCTTCCAGACCGTTCCTTTATTATAATGGATGAAAGGAAGGAATGGGAGAGGCCCACTGCATCACCGACTGTAACTTGGAGATGAGCAAATGGAAACTCCCTTTCATGCACCAGGAAGACAACTTAGCTACTCACGCTTGTGGGCAAAAAAGTAATTTCTGATAAAGCTGCTATCCGGACTGTGCTTCCTGTGTAGCAGAAACATTTATAAACCGCAGAAACAGGTGGCTTCCGGGCGGGGACCTAGACAGAGACCTTCAGCTTCTCTGTGTAAGTTATCAGAGTCACGCTAACAACCCTTCACCCCTCCCTCCAGGTCAGGGACCATAGCCACGTAAAGCAGCAGATGCCAGCTCCATGATGCCCCAACAACGTCTACTAAGAAAGCAATTTTACAATTCGTTTCACAAATTTTATTAAGAGCCAACTTAGTAGTGGGCATTGTGCTAGGGCCCCGAGGACCCGACGGAACCAGATTCAGTCTCTGAGCGCCAAGGGCTCACAGGTGAGTGGGTCAGATACTGGATGATGGGACGAAAACAACCATAGACAGGAACGATAGCCAGTCCCAGAAGTGTCACCTGACCTAATCAAGGTAAGTAAGGACTATTAAGTGGCCACCCCGGAAAAACTACGCCAACGTCAAGTCATAAAGAAAAAAAAGCAGGAAAAACCCTCCCACGCTGTCCTGACCAGCAATTGGCTCAACATTTGAGCCCGGATATAGGAAGCCGTCGTGGCCTAACCCGGAAACACTGCCTCCTTGAAAAAATAAACTGGAACTGCGGAGAGTAAACTACTTTTCCCGTCATGTATCAGTCAAAACCTCCCAGCATCCTCTCCACCTCCCGCTTCCTATCTTTTTCCCTCAAGCATACGATAAATAGGACTTCATCTCCCAGGATGCCCTTGGCTTAGTTAACCGTGCGCGTGCGCCAGGAGGCGGGTCTTCGTTGCCCACGACCCCCACCTCCATTCTATCGCCGCCATTTTTTCAGAGACTTTCATCCGGCAGCCGACGGGGCTTTTTTTCTTAAAGGAGAAGCGACAGCGCAAAAATATTCCCCCCTTCTCCCCGCACGACCTGGCGGCGCTAGGGACAGGAAAGCCAGAGACAGGAAAGTGAGGTCGGGGTGGAAGCTGAAGAACGCCCAGACTACTTTTGCGGCCTAAGGAAGAAGGATAGAAAGCGTCCTTGTGGCATTCGCGGCGCCTTAGGGAGGCAGGTGCGCGCGCAGCCAATCAAGGATGCGCGTGAGGCGGGGAAAGAGGTGCGTTTTCTTCCCACCCACCTCCCTTGCGATACCTGCCCCTCCCACTGCCCCTAACGCGCAGTGAACTCCAGAGGGGGGAAAAAGGTCACTTTGGGATTGTCGCGAGACGCAGCCGTTTAACGGTGAGAACGGGTGCGCGGGGAAGAAAACCTCGCGCGCTCCCTTGGAGCCGTTTCCTGATTGGTTGAAGCAAGGGGCGGGGGAGGGAACCGGGTACGTCGCTGCGTGTGAGACCTCGAGAGGCGGGGCAAGGAAGCCTTTCCACCTCTCCAATTGGACCGCTGAGCGTCTGTGGCGG
>VBSM01003156.1:3003549-3021624 GCA_008086735.1 Cheirogaleus medius
GTAGAAAGAAAACTGAGACATGGCCCTCTCTTCAAGGACCTTGAGGGATACGGGCAAGATGCATTGATTAGCAGAGGAGGTGTGTCAAACATGTGTGCATAGTTTACAGATTCTGGGTGATAAAATACATTTTAAAACTGTTTTTTCCTGCTTAATTTAATCCTTTAAGACATTTCAAGATGTTTTGAGTATCAGTGTACTGAACCCTGCAGGATCAGGTGTCTTCTGACTTTGATTAATCTGTATTTTCCAAATAACATTATGACAGTTTTAAAATAGAAGTAAGAAATTTAATTTCTATATAAATTACTTGTTCCATTCAGGTCCTTTTTTTATATTCTAGCTTTTTCCCCTGTAACATCTTAGTAATCAGCTGCGTAACCTACATTTCATTCTCTTGATTAAGGGAATACTAAAATATGCAGTAGCTTAAAAGATCAATAAATACGTAGATTTGGATTGATTGAAACCTCTGTCCCCATTGGAAGGCAAGATAATATAGTGGAAAAAGCACTGGACTTAAGTCAGAAAATTTCAAGTCCCATCTTACTTTGTAAACTCACTCAGTGACCTTGGGAAAGCCACTTCTTTAGATCTGCTTCATCTATAATTGATATTTTGTGAATTTGTGAAATGAGCTTTATAGTTGACTAATTAACTTACGGTTTTTATAAACTTTCTTAAGTTTATGACAACTTCTTTTCACATTGGAATGTTTAATTTTTTTAGTAAATGTATATCACAAGAAACATGGTAGCATTGATATATAGCATTGGTATAGTAGTTTTTGGATATAATTTTTCTGTTTTATAATTTAAAATATCCATGCTTTTTGCTAATATGGAAACAATGAAATTGTCATGCTAAGACTAGGTTAAAATGCAAAATAACGACTTTTCATTCTGCCTTATGTATCCTCTGTTTACCTGGTGCATTTTAGAACTTAAAACTTTCAGTAACAGATACTTTTTAAAACTTAAATTTAGTTATTAACTATATTAGCTAATATTTTTAGAGGTCTTCAAGTTCAGATGAAGGAGAATATTGCTCTATATTCTGATGTATAGTATTCCATTTTTGGTATATTACTAAAAATAGTAATAAACTTGTAGTTGACATTTTCTTGATAGTTTTTTTTTTTGAGGGTCATGGATAGTGAGGGTGAAGAAGTAGTAGTATTCCGAGAAGCATATCATCTTTTGGAGAAGCCTTCAATTGTACAAAATTGAAAGTCTGAGTGATCATAGTCCTAAAGTAATCAGTATGATAATAGAACCATTGGGCCATTTTAAAAAGTTTTGGAAAACTTATTGTATCATATTTCAAAAATTTAGCAATTACTTTAGCTTTTATTTAAAGTTACAATGGTTAGCAGTTATCTTGTCAATTGGGACATTGGAAATATAACTTAAAATAATACTAAGCTTTTGAAAAATATATGAACAAAAAATGATATCTATTCTTTCTGAAGAGAACAGATTTTATAGTATTCTATGGCTTATGTGTTTGCTTGTGTATTTTTTGGTAACACAAAAGGGTCTTCAGTATTAGGTTTACTTATGGGAAGGGGAAAAACAACTAAAAGACTTTATACTACTCAGAGATACTGTGTCACATCTTTATGATAAAGATCCAAGGCATGTTGACTTTTGAATTTGGGCAGTAGGTATGGGGGAATTTATTATACTGTCCTTATCAGTTATGTATGATAGAAAATTTTCCCAATTAGAAACATGGTAATACTTTTTTTTAATCTGTAGGCTGTGGCACTTTAAGCTCTTTACTATTGCTGTTTAATTTGTTAAAGTGCAGGTTATATTTATTTGTGAGGATGTATGTGAGTTCTGCCTTTTTAGAAATAGATTTTGATTTGGGTTTAATAAATGTAATTTTGGGAACTTTTAAAAATTTTTATTATGAAAGTTGTTGAATATATACAAAGTAAAGAAATTTATATGATGAAACTTCAGTGTATTTATCACCTATCCAAGCAGTAATTGAGATTTGCCATGCTTACTATGTCTTCCCTTTTTTGGCAGAAGTATTTTAGAGCACATCCTAAACATTATGTCTTTTCACCCTTACTTAGTGCATTTTTGTAAAATAAGAACATTTCTTATATAACCACTTAGTATAACAAAACTAACAATATTCTTAATAACTTTTTACAGTTAAAAACAAGTTTGTTTCTTTGAATGATACTCTAGCTCTGTGCTGTTAGGTAGCCACATGTGGCTCTTTAAATTTACATTAACAAAAATTAAAAATTCAATTCCTCAGTTACACTAGCTATTTCAAGTGCTCAATAGCCATGTGTGACTACCATATTGGACAGTGCAGATATAGAATATTTGCATCACTGCTGAATGTTTTGTTTGATGACAACTGCTCTAGGTGCTTTCTACATTACTCTGTAGGTGAACCTGAAAGAGATAAATATTTTATGTTTTAAGGAAATGTACAAGGTTGTTCATTTAATGTTTAATTCTTATTTCTTTCAGATGTATAGAAAAAGTAACAACTGATAAAGGTAAGATTTGGTCATTGTTCTCTGTGTACATTATACTATCTTATTCAAAGCCTTATCATTCAAATTAGCACCCATTTAAAAGTGACTTTTATTCAGTAAAATAATTACCAGAGTTGATAGAACTTATTTTGATGATGGTAGATTTGGATAAAAGACTATATTGGCATTATTTAGAAACCTAATAATAGGCAATCAAATTATTTGATGGCAATGTATTGTAATTCTTGAAGCTATTTGGGGTTTTTTAAAATGAAGAGAGGAATGATACACAATATGTAATGAAATGTAGGCAAAATCTTGATTCTGATGGAGACTCAAATTATAATTGTAGTTCGAAGAATGCTGGAATAAAAGTGTTCTAAAAATTTATCCTAGTGAATAATTAAAGGGTCATTTCTCTTTAAATTAGAGTTTTGTCAAACCACATAGCTGTATTATTGAGTATAGTTTTCTGCTTATCTGGATTATGTAGGGAAGCTAATGTTCACTTTTTTCAACACTTTTCAAAAACTTTATCCTGGCTTTGCAGATCAGGTTATTAAAATTGCCCCCATCATGTTGGACCAGTTGCTCATTCATTTTATTTTATTTTTTCTAGTTGGTTGTGTTCCTTAATGCTAAATTAAAATACACAGCATCCTCCTTAAAACTGGAATAAATATACTTTTAGGCATATTTTGTTTACTGTGTATGATCTTAACCCAGTTCTGACACAGCCAGTTCTCAATTCTCAGAATTCACTAAATACCTGAGAGTTGACTAGTTAGTTTTTAAGGTCTACTTTTAGCCTGCTACTGTTTCTAAAAAAGAAAATAAACATATATATATATACATTTATATATATAAATATATACGTAAAATCTTAAGATTTTTCTGTTTTCATAAAGAGAATATATAAGGCAAGTTTACAACCTGGATTTTATGCCATTTAGAATAATAGTAGTGTAATTTGGAACCACTAACTTGAATTGTTGGTGGCTGCTTTGTAAATAATTAGGTGTCAGTGCTAAGGTTTCTTGTTTATCTGAATTTTGGAGTTTGAGGCTAATATTTCATAGTATACCAAACAGAAGTATTTTATACCAGGCAACTTTTTTTTATGTAGAAAGCTTTGCATGATTATTTTATCTAGTGAGTATTTTGTTGCTATTGTTGTTACTTAGAAAATAGCTTACGTCTGCCAAAGATGGAAGGTCTTGTGATCCTTATTCAGAGATTATTTTGGAGATTTTATGATGTGAGGAAAATGTAGAGACAGATGACAGTCAAGTCCAGAATAGTTTTGATTAAAACAAAAAACAATTTGCCTTAAGCAGAGCTAAAATTACCGTATGTGTTTAAAGAAATTGCTCTGGGTTGCTTTGAGGAGAACTTGGAGAATGTGATGGAAATTTTGAACCCCTGCTGGAGATAAATTTAATGATCTTTGTGTAGATGTCTTAAACCAGAAGTTGGCCTGTTGTGTGGTGGTGCAGCTGTGGAGAGATTAAAAGTGCATTCTTGGTCATTCGGTCTCAAAATCAATCCCACTTTAATCCACTAGTTAAATGCTCTGGATCTAGACATTCTCAAACTCCCATCTTCATCTCTAGCTTACCTATTAGAGTAGCTGTTCAACTCTATGAATAGTATATAGGTCCGAAAGAACTGAAACATGCATTCATAAAATGAGATCAGTAAATAAGGAAATGAAGGTTGAGCAGTCACTTTTTCCACTACTATTTAATATTTAGAATTCACCTCAATTATTTCTCTTTTTCTTGTTTTTTAACTCCTCAGAAAGTTACTCTGTTACTGTGTAATAGTTCTCATGTTCAGTCGACTGAAGTTTAACTGAAGTAACTCATACCCATTTCAGTAGCTAAGGCTTTTCAAAACTTTGAGCAGATTTTGTTTTCTAGATGTATGACTAGCTCTATGTTTTATTAATATTGAAAAAAAGTCATCAGCATTGTTTTTAATCTTATTTACTCCAAACAACTAGAAATTGTATGCTTTCCTTGGGTTGAAGATAAGAACCTTTGACATGTTTCAACAAATAAACAATATTGCACAGACAAAGAAAGTGACTTTGCATGATTTTTAAATTATTAAGTTACAAAGTGCTACATTCAATTTTCAGACTGAAATAATGATAAACATTAGTATTAGTTTCTGTGTTTGCTACATTTATTAAATTCTAAGAGGTATATATAATAGAAAGCTATTTGTTAAAATATGGTTTGTTAATTCATTCAACAGGTAATTATTGAGCATCTACCATGTGTCTGGCACCATTCTGGGTACTAGGTTGTGCTAGTTATCAAATAAGTGAAAAGAAGAAATCCAAACAGTATATAATATAATGTTTGATGAAGTTGGAGTTGGGGAAGCTAAGTTTAGGTAAGATGGTAAGGGAAGACCTCTTGGAAGAGATAATATTTGAGCTCAGACCTAAATGTGCAAGTAGAAATCTGGATGAGGAGCATTCCACATAGGAAGAAGCAAAAATGAAAAAGATTAAAACTTGAAAGCTTAGTTCACCACTGCCAGAGGATTATCTTCATCATTGTGGAGCTTCCAAGAGTGTTAGCAGAAATCTTGAGGAATGGAGACTAGATCCTTTTTAATTTGTCTTTATGTTTTCATTCTCTTTCGCTATTTTGAGTCAGTATTATACTCATGATAATAAAGTAAAAGAATTGGTGAGTAATAGTTAAAACTGCCCATCAAGATAGAACATCATAAAAAAGGGAGACTGACCTTGATGTTTACTAAACTATTAATATGTTTCAAGTGTTTTGTGGAATGATAATAAATACTACTGACTCAAGTAAATGTGGGCAGTGCCTGGGTCATTAATGTTAGATAGATTATTTATTGCAAGACTTCTCAGAAATGTTCATTTTGTCTACGCAACAGTGTAAATGCCAAAATTTTTGCAGCAGTTACCCAACTTATTTGACTATAAGACCCCCTTTTAAAGAATGTTTCATAAAACTAGAGTTTATGAAAAACATACTTTGAAGTAATAGATGCTTGAAATTTGATTGTGTTAAACTTTATGTCTGTTTTTATTCAAAATCATTTTACTGTTTTCAGTTTACTCTTCTAATGGGGTAGTGATGTTTAACAAAGATTACTTAAAGTTAGCAAATGAGTTCATAACAGATCTGGGAATTTACTTAGATTGTTTAGAGCTTAATTGTTAACTATTTGCCTTACCTAGTTCATTGTAATCAGCATAGTATCTGGAATTATTACTGAAGTGTTAGCTTGTTTTGATTTTTTTTTCCCTCCACCCTGCATCACATCCTCAGTTTTGTCTTATATTGATTTAGTCTGATTTATAGATTATGCCTGTATGCTCCATTTTAAAAAAATTAAAATTAATTTTTTTTAGCAGTTTTCACAGTTTTAATTTCAACAGAGCATTTCGTTTTTTTCTGTATTGGAATACCTTTGATTATGTCTTTGTCCTCTCAAATTAGTCTCTTGTATCCCATTTATCTTCGACTCTTGTCAAATTGCAGCCTCAACATAACATTGATTCTTCTGTCTTCCTTTACAAATGCATCTCATTTCCAGCACCTTTAAATGTTTGTATTATTCCTGAATATATAGAAGAGGCATTTTTGTTCTTTTTTCTCACTGCAGTGAGAAAAATCTGACTTTGCAGTTTTTACCATTTGCATTTCTGTACAAAGGAAGATGTGAAAAGATACTCAGGACATTGTCTTCAGAAACCTTTTTTGAAAGATTTTGAGTCTCCTTGCTAATGACCTGGTTTTCCTAGTTAAAATAAAATGCTATAGGTTTTAAATAGAAAAGTGCTCTGGAAGGAAAATCTCTAGGTGAGAAAGGATGTATATATGTAAGCCCAGTCTTAACCCTCAGATATGCTGTGAGTTTTAGCTGAAACATTCTCCTTTACAAATTAAGTAATACTCTTCTAAATGTAAATGTAAGTTTAAAAAAAAGCCAACAATTTCTTTTCTTTTCTTAATACTACTGAGATTGGCTAATATTTCAGTATGGACTTCTGGCTAATTATTTATGGAAAACACTGCAGCTAATGATAGAAATACACGGAGTAATCTGGTCAGATTTCAGACACTCAAGTTTCTTACTCTATTTCTTACATTATTATAATAATGCTTAAGCCTCAAAGGGCTGATGATACATTAGATAGACATTTTTATCTGTCCTTGCTTCCTAGGCCTTTATCTTAAGGTAGCAGGAACTGTATTATTTCTCTCAGTATGAGAATGATCTACTCAGACATCTTGTTCCATGTTGGGAATGGCCCAGATCCTTTAATCCATTTTGCTAGTTCAGACATCCAGACTTACGGTGGTTCTTCCTCTGTGCTGTAATTTCCTAGAAGTACAGACAATCTCATATATAATATATGTGGATTATTACATAGGCTTAAAAAACCTTGATTTTTTCAGCTCATTTCAGTTATGGGATGTTTTATCAATCAGGTAAATGAGTCTTTCTGTCCCTTAAATAGTAAAGAAATAACTTAACAATTTACCCATTATAATTCAACTTGTAAAAGAACCATCTCTGACACAGTTATTAATAAAAGATTATTCTGTTATAGATGGTTATATCTATCTAGAGATGTTATAGATTTTATATTGAAATCCCTTTTCCTGCCCAAACCACTTGAGAGTTACAGCAGAATGCCCTGGTAGAAGAAAACTGAAACAGTGGAAACCTAAGGTCTTGAGTGGGGAAACCCATATTCACGTAGTAGAGTCTGAAACCCCTAAGAGAGACCCATCTCTCCCTCAGAGTGTAACTTACCCTCACACTGCAATTATCTTTAGTGGACAAGAATCTCTGACAAAAAGGAATTAAATTAACTCTGATTTAATGCCCCCAACCCTGTAAGTCCAAGAAGAAACAAGTTCCTCTGAATTAAAACTAGCCAGATTAACCTAAACTACATCCAAGCAAAAGCCCTTTTAACTTTATAACAAAACCATCTAAGAACTTAGTAGCTTAAAACACAGCAATTTATTATTTGTTGGTTGTGCTGTTCCCTCATTAATCTTTCAATTCAGACTTTTTCATACCATATTGGTTTCAGGGCAGTGTTCCAAAATGCTGAAAGCAATAGCTGCAAGACATCTTGAAACCACTCTACAGGATATAATATCAACATAGAAAAATCAATTGTATTTCTGTTCATTAGCAACAAATAAAAAGTTAAAATTAAAAAATATGATTTATAATAGTATTTACAATAACATAAAAATATGAAATACTTGGGGATAAATTGGATAAAAGATTTGGAAGACCTATATACTAAAAAGTGCAAAACCATTGCTGAGTGAAATTAAAGACCTGAGTAAATGGAACAATGTACCTCATTCATAGATTTGAAAACTCAAGACATCTTTTCTCTGCATATTGATCCATAAGTACTATGTAATCCAAATCAAAATGCCAACAGGTTTTTTTTGGTACAGTTTTGATCTAAAAATTTCTTGAAAGGGTCTTGGGGAATCCCTAGGAGTTTATAAACTATTCTTTGAAAACCATTAGCATAGACTAATCAGGATTCCCACCATGTTTTTTAAGAGTGGGATTGATTCTTTAAGAAAGAAAGAGGAAGAGATAAATAGTTGTTTATCTCTAACAACTATTTATGGGGGCTGTCCAACCATGGCTACTACCCGTGTATATTCCATAATTTATTTAACCATTACCTTAAAGACATTTGGTATTTCTCTGTTTTTTTTCCCCCTGAGATTACAGGTGATTTTTAAAGAAACTCTGTTAAAATAGACCATATTTACACAAAAGTATGCATATTGTAAGTGGGCAGCCTTGTAAATATTCATAAAGTGAGCCCGGTCATATACCATTACCTAGCTTAAGAAGTAGAATGTGATTAACATTCCAGAAACTCCCCTGTGTCCCTTCAAGTGAACTACCCCCACATGCACTCATCATTTTGACTTTAAATAACATTAGTTTTGCCAGTTTTTGAATTTTACATAAATGGAATAATACAGTATATACTCTTTTGTGTCAGGCTTTCACTCACCATTTTGTGACAGAGATGTTGTGCTTATTGTAGATTGTTTATTTTTGTTGCCACATAGTATTCTATTGTGAGAATATACCACAGTTTCATTCTACTGTTGATGGCATTTGGGTGGTTTTCAGTTATTGGCCTTTATGGGTAATGCTGTGGTGCATATTTTTTAAATACATTATTGGGGTATAATTTACATGCCATAAAATTCATCCATTTCAAATGTACAATTCATTGATCTTGATAAATTTTATGAGTTCCACACCTGTCATCACAATCCACTTTTAGAACTTTTCCTTCACCCCAGTAATGTCCTTCATATCTGTTTATAGTTAATCCTCGGTCTTACTCCCAGTCCCAGGCAACCATTAATCTACTTTTTGATTATATAGATTTGCCTTTTCTGGACATTTTACATAAATGGACTTGTATGTACAGTGTGTTTTGTATTGCATATATGAAGCATTGCATGCAGGGAAAATAAAAATTTGTATCCATAGTGCCACTTTCATGATAGAAGTGGTCCAGATGTGGTGAACTTGCCACCAGGTAACTAGCTGATCACCTCTCGGGAATGGTGACTCAGTATTAGTTTTTGCTGCTGGCAGATTGGGCACTTAGAAGTGGCTGTAGCGAGGTGAGACTCACTGTGGGTTTGGTTTTCAGCAATCTCAGCTCTGTAGCTATAGTAGATAAGTATAGTTTTCAGGACATAGAAACTCTTCTACTTTTATTTTTGTTTTTTGTTTTTGTTTTTTTTAATTAACTCCAGACAACCTCAAGGACATAGAAACTTTGAGGTCATTTTTGTGGCACTTGAGCTGGTAATTTGAATTCCTAAACACATTCTTTTCTTTCCCCACTTTGTGTTTTCTAATTAGGAGCAACCAGCCAATCTCATTACACTTGTTAGTTTGACCAGAATGTTCTAAGATAGCAAATACATGATCACCAGAACCTTGCCCCTTAATAAGTATTTGATTAGGAGTATCCACTGGTGATATTTGCCTATCTCTGTTGCTCCATCATCCCATGGACTATCAGTGCTTTCTTTACTTCTGAAAATAGTTATTAATGTCTTTAAACCTAATCAGTTTAGAGAGCCGATTCCAAAAACTCCAGAACCAATTTAGAAAACTTATTCTTAAGATTTTATTCCTCTAAAACCACTCTGTGTCTTAAGAGTCTAAATTAGCCAGGTTTACTAGAGAAATAGAACCAATAGGATATATAGAGATAAATACATTTTAAGGAATTGGCTCACGCAGTTATGAGAGCTGTGAAGTTCAAAATCCATAGGGCACTTAGGTTGTTTCCATATCATTGGGAATAATGCTGAAATGAAAATGGAAGTGCAGCTATCTCTGACAACACAGATTTTAATTTCTTTGGGTATATACTGAGAAGTGGGGTAGCTGAATCATAGGGTAATTATATTTTTAGTTTTTTGAGGAACCTCCATACTGTTTTACAAAATGGCTGTACTAATTTATATTCCCACCAACAGTGTACAAGAGTTTCCTTTTCTCCACATCCTTGCCAACACTTGTTATCATTCATCTTTTTGATAAGAGCCGTTCTGACAGATATAAGGTGATAGCTCATTCTGATTTTAATTTGAAATTCCCTGATGATTAATGTCCATCAGGGGAATGGATTAAAAAAAATGTGCTATATCTACACAATGGAATACTATATGGCTTTTTAAAAAGGAGGAAATTCTGTCATTTGCAACAACATGGATAGAACTGGAGGATATTATGCTAAGTGAAATAAGCCAGGCATAGAAAGACATACTGTGTGATCTCACTTATATGTGGAATTTAAATAAGTCAGTCTCATAGAAACCGACTGGAAAGGTGGTTACCAGAGACTAGGGTCAGGTGAGGGAAGAGGAAAGGGGAGATGTTGATGAAAGGGTACAAAAAGGTTCAGTTAGACTAGAGGACTAAGTTGTAGTGATCTATTGCACTGCATGGTGACCACAGTTAATAATGTATTATGCATTTCAAAATTGCTAAAAATACAGATTTTTAAAATTCTTACCACAAAAAATTAAGTTGGTATGGTGATAGATTTGTTAAGTAGCTTGATTGACTGTTTCTACAGTGTATATACATAGATCAAAACATCACCTTGTACCCTGTTGTTTTGAATGAAACTCTTTGAGTTTCTCCCTCAACTTAGCTGGTAGCTACTGTCCCCCCATCAGCTACCAGAGGCCCAGACAAAAGAGCAGCAGCAGGACTACATTCTAAAATAACAGTAAAATGTAGAATATAGTAAATACATAAACCAATAATACAGAAGTTTATCAAGTATTATGTACTGTATATTGATGTTTGTGCTATGCTTTTATATGACTGGCAGGACAGTACATGCATTTACATGAGCATCACCACAAACAAATGTGTAGTGCATTGCACTAGGATGGCGCTATACAATAGGAATGTTTCAGTTCTGTTATAATCTTCTGGGACGACCGTTATATATGTGGTCCATCCTAGACCAAAATGTTGTTTTGTAGCACATGACTATACATGAAGACATTGGGAACCGTAACAACAGCTTTTTTAATGGAATGATAGAGTCAGAAGCCATGCAATCCCTGAAAGCTTGTTCTTCCTTATTTCTGTATTTTGCCATGGTCAAGATCTGTTCATTTTGTCCTCACCCCAGCTCAATGTATCAACTTTATTTTCATTATAATTTCTAAGTAAGTCCCTTATTATCATTAGATCTGTACTAGTACAATTGCATTTTAGCTGATCTCTTTAATTTGCATCTCTCAGACCATCTCTCCTTTCTTACCAATCAGCCATGCAGTCTGAAGGTCTGTCTCTACTCAGGTCAGATAACTCTTACTTTGTAACTTTTAGAGATTCTCTAATATCTAACTTCATATTTCTTAGACTTGGATCCAAGGCCTCTACAGTGTAGATGATACTTGTCCAGCTTATTGCTAATAATTCTCCTTAGGTAGACTCCCACATTTCTTCCTGTAATATTTATTATCTACCAAATCTCTGAACTTTTCTGATTTTGTGGCACTGTCCTGTTCTGTCCTTTTCCTAAAGACCTCTTTAATATAAGTGTTATACTCATACTTGAATATATCTTTCATGCCCCAGATAGAGTGACCTGAACATAGCCAGATTGTACTATGGTTGGTTTTAATATATTTTGCAATTCAAAACTGCTGCTGGAAGAGAGAAATCAGTGAATAAGCCGGGTGTTGGGGATAGCTAAAAACAACACATTTCATATATATTGACAATGATTGATTTTATGTGGACCAAGCTGAATCTAGGCCATAACAACAGTTTCTTTTTATGTGCTGTCAATTCCTAATTTTATATATGCAGCACAGACCCCCTCCTCTGAACTTCAGGCCCATTCATAGTTTACGTAGCAGACATCTCAACTTATCCAAAGCGAAACACATATTGGATAAATGGGCCCCTCTCTGGGCACTTGTACCCAAAGCTAAGTAAAAGTGAGCCAAATCTGAATTGAGCCGTTGCACTGGTGCTCTCCCACCTCTTTTGTGTGGTTAAGTGTGACTTAGTAAAAAGAATATAGGTTTTGGACTTAGATATACCTGGGTTCATTTCCCAGCTCCCCAACTTAGTATGTGAGCTTGGGAAAGTCAGTTACCTGCTTTCCTCATCTGTAAAGATAAGAAGGAAAAGAATTATTTGACAGGGATATAAGAACTAAATTTAGAGAAATGAAAAAAATGTTGCCTGGCATTTAACACCTTAAGGACCGCTCACGAGTTTTCTCATTTTTCACTGTAGTTAAGATGATTTAAATAACGTGCAGTTTGCCCAAAAATGTGCGGTCCCTGGCATATATCTTAGAGATTTCTATGCGGTACGAAAGGTGTTAATAAATACTTAAGGTTTGTTAGTTTCCCAGAAGAGACTTAAATATTTAAATAAATATCAAGGAGAGAGAGGATCTTTAGTTTCTTCATAGGCTATCAACCAGCCACACCTTTGTTTTGCTCAACAATCAAATATTAGCTTTGATTATATTAGAATAGCCCTTCTAACTTGAAGTATTTTATCATGATCAAGTGTCTCTCATATTTTGGATTTTGATGAGTTAGCTTGTTTGGAAAATGTTACCTCTGGCTGTAGGATTGAAATGAATCACTCTTAACACTTTAGAAGAAAACATTCCTGTCAGTAGTGCCAGTCCCTTATTGTCTTAATTCAGAGTCACTACTCTTACTTTTTCCCTTCTTTCAGGAATGTGCATTTAACCCTTGAACAACCCAGGCATTAGGGGCACCAACCTCCTTCAAAAACCTCTGTGTAACTTTTGATGCCCCCATAACTTAACAGCTAATAGCCCACTGTTGACCAGAAGCATTACCAATAACAGTCGATTAACTCATATTTTGTATGTTATATGTATTATATACTACATTCTTAACAATAAAGCAAGCTAGAGAAAAGAAAATGTTATTAAGAAAACCATAAGGAAGAAAAAAATGTATTTACTGTTCATTAAGTGGAAGTGAATTTTCATAAAGGTCTTCATGCTTGTTGTCTTCGTGTTGACTAGGCTGAAGAGGACCAGGAAGAGGAGGGGTTGGTCTTGAGGTCTTAGGGGTGGCAGAAGCAGAAGAGGTGGAGGAAGTGGAAGGGGAGACAAGAGAGGCAGGCATACGAGGTGTAACTGTGGGAATACATCGTATTTTCTGTATGATTCTTTTGCTTTTCCATTTCTCTAAAAATATTTTTATATGGTACCAGTCCTTCTTCCACTGTTTGCTTTAGTTCCATTGCCTGTATCCAGAAGGATCCATGTCCTAAAAGAAGTCAAAAGCAGCCTTGAATAATTGGGACCCTTATGCTTAATTGCATAATCTCTGTTTTTTGGCACTGCTTCTATGTTGTTTTCCTCATCTTCTGTCACTGGTTTGGGAGTACTCATCTTCATCAAGTCATATTCTGTTAATTCTTCTATTGTGGTGTCTATTAGCTCTTGAATTTCTCTGAAACTTATATCTTGATGCTCCACCTTTTTTGCCATATCCACAGTCTTTCTTGATTTCCTTGATTGGCTCTGTCTTAAATCTTACAAAGTCATACATAACATCTGGACACAGTTTTCTCAAGCAGGAATTTATTATTTCAGACTTGATGGCTTCCATGGCCTTTTCTGTAACAACAGTGGCATCTTCAGTGGTGTAATCCTTCCAGACTTTCATGATGTTCTCTCTATTGAGGTTTTCTTCCATAGCATTGACAGTCCTTTCCATAGAGTACTGTGTGTAATTACCTTAAAGATCATTATGGCTCTGATCTACAGGGTGAATTAGAAATGTTGTGTTTGGGCAGTAAGTAGATCAGTTTGACACTTCAGTGTTAAACTAATGGGTTTCTGGGTAGCCAGGGGCATTGTCCAGTATCAGAAGAAGTTTACTTTAAAAGGCAACCCCTTACTGGCAAGGGTACTTCCTGACTTCAGGGACAAAGCATCATTGGAACCAATCTAGAAGATGGGTTGTCATTGTCCATGCCTTCGTATTGTACAACCCCAAATTGGCAGCTGGTTTTTATCTTTTCCTTTCAGGGCTTAAGAGTTAGCAGCTTTATAGCTAAGGGCAGCCCTGATCATAAACCCAACTGTATTTGCACAAAACAGTAGAGTCTTTTGCTTTAAATCCTGGTACTCACTTCTCCCTACTAATAAATGTCTTTAGTGGCAATTTTTTTCCAGAATAGGACATTTTTATCTGCATTAAAAACGTGTTCAGGCAGAAAGTTTTTCTTGTCAGTGATTTTCTTAATGGCATTTGGGGATTGGTCTGTTGCCTCTTGGTCACAGAAACTACTTCTCTTGCTATCTTGACATTTTTTAAGCCAAACCTCTTTCTAAAATTATCAAACCATTCTTTGCTGGCATAAAGTTCTCCGGCTCTAGATTCTTCACCTTTCTTTGGCTTTAAGTTGTTGTAAAACTTTGGTTTTTTCCAATCATATTAGAGTCTATAGGTTTGCCTTTCTTACCTTATGCATTTTGTCTTATGCATTTTCCAATATGAGATAAGGTATTTCACAAAAATGCAAGGTTTTGACACCTGTAGGCATAGCTGCAGTGATGGCTTCATCAGTTTCTTTTTCATTTTTTACAGTGGTTCTTATGCTGGATTCATTTATTTTGAAATGACAGGCACCTGCAGCTGCAGACCTCAACCTACAGTGCATATCAAGCAATTTAACTTTTTCTTGTAATTTCATGACTTTTGTCTGCTTCTTGGGAGCACTTCCAGCATTACTAGTGGCTCTTCATATGGGACCCATGGTGTTTTTCAAGGTTTACAGTTACACTAAACCCCATGGAAAATATGAGAGAACTGTGACAGATCACCTTTTATTATATACTCAATTTACTGGAGAGACAACTGCTGACATGGAGGTGATTATCCTCAGCATTTTGAGTGAATACTCATTGTGCTCATTGCAGTAGCAACCAGAGGTGGCTACAAAATTATTACAGTACTACAGTATGTACTACAGTTAATTTTATGCAGTTAGGATTTAATACTACATCTTTACTTTTTTTACATTTCTCTAAACTAGAAATGGTGCCATCTACAGTCTGTAAGAGTTTGTGAGTGTAAGTTTTGATGAATTTTAACTTTTTATAATAGATTTGTATGTATTTTATTGCTAGTAAATGATAAAGTATACTAGTATCTACGTATAGTTTATGCATTCATGACATCGTTTTCTTAACTTTTCAATGTTTCTAGGCTACATGGTTCATCTGTTTTTTTTTTAATCTCTCATAAATCTCCAAAAAGTTTTCTAATATATTTATTGAAAAACATCCACAGATGAGTGGTCCTGCATAGTTGAAAACCTGTATTCAAGGGTCAACTGTAGTTGAATTCACTATGCCTGCGTGTAGCTCTGGCAGTGACTTGTCTGATGTGTTCCTTCACTGAAGCTACTGTGGCTTTTTTCTCTTCTTATTTATATATCAAGGAACCTCCTTAAAGTTAACTACTATTAAGAGAAACAACTAGAAATTTTCTTTGAAGTACCACACAGAAGAAACTTGATTCTTTTCTTATCTGGTTATGATTGTTATCTTAATGTATGGGTTATCTTTCTGTTGTCAATTTCTGCTCCACAAACCTGACAGTGCGAGTGCATGCCTGCATGCATGCGTTCGTGTGTGTGCGTGTGTGTGTTTTGAAGTGAAACTTGTGTAACAAAATATTAACCATAAAAAATGAATCATTTTAAAGCACACAATTCAATGACATTTAGTACATTTACACTGTTGTACAACCATCACTTCTATGTAGTTCCAAACATTTTCATCACCACCAGGGAAAATCCCTATACCAGTGAAAGCAATCATTCTTATTTCCTCCCCCACCCCAATCCCAACAAACATTCATCTACTTTCTGTCTCTATGAATTTACCTATTCTGGATATTTTGTGTGACTAGAATCATAGAGTATATGACTTTTGTGTCTGGTGTCTGTCATATAACCACAGTGTTTTTAAGGTTCATCTGTATTGTAGCATGTATTAATATTTCATTCCTTTTTATGGCTGAGAAAAAAATTCTGTTGTGTGGATATATGACATTTTGTTTATCCATTCCCTGGTTAATGGACATGTCGGTTGTTTCCATATTTTTGGCTATTGTGAATTGTACTGCTGGTGAACATTTCATGTACAAGTATTTGTTTAGATACCTGTTTTCAACTTTTGGTCTGTTTAGGAGTAGAATTGCTGGATCATACGGTAATTCTATGTTTAAGTTTTTGAGGACCTTCCAACTGTTTTGCTCAGTGGCTGCCTCGTTTTACATGCCCACCAGCAATGTACAAGGGTTCCAATTTCTCCATATCCTTGCCAACACTTGTTACTGTCTTTTTTTTTCATACCCATTCTAATGGGTGTGAAGTGGTAATCTTACGTGGTTTTGATTTGTATTTCACTAATGACTGTTGAGCAACTTTTCATGTACATTTTTGCCATTTATATATCTTTAGAGAAATGTCTGTTCAAGTCCTTTCCCTGTGTTTTAATTGGGTTGTTTCTATTTTTGTTGTTAAATTGAGAAAACTATATATTCTGGATATTAGACTTTATCAGATACATGACTTGCAAATATTTTCTCCCATTCTCTAGATTGTCGTCACTTGTGAGCATTATTTAGTGTTAGTTCATATATTTAGGTCTTTGATCCATTTTGATTTAATTTTTGTATATGGTGTAAAATAAGAGTCCCACTTCATTCTTTGCATATGGATATCTAGTTGTCCCAGCACCATTTGTTGATGAGGCTATGCTTTCCCCTATTGAATAGTCATGGCAATCTTATTGAAAATCATTTGATGGTTAATTCAGTTCATTGGTCTAAGTATGCTTAGCTTTATGCCAGTTCCACACTGTAATGATTACTGTGGCTTTGCAGTAAGTTTTGAGATTGGGAAGAACAAAGTGAGTCTTCCAACTTTGTTCTTCTTTTTCTAAATGGTTTTGACTAGTCTAGTGCCCTTACATTTTCATATGAATTTTAGGATCAGGCTGTCAATTTCTGCGGAAAAGGAAGCTGGGATTTTGATGGGGATTACGTTCAGTCTGTTGATCTATTTTGGGAGTATTGCCATCTTAATTTTCTTTTTATTCATTGCTAATATATTTAAAACAGTTGAATTTTATGTGATGATCTTATATTCTGCCACTTTGCTGAATTTGTGTATTGCCTTCAATAGTTTTTTTTGTGAATTCTTAGAGTTTTCTATGTGTAAAGCCATTTGATCTGCAACTAGAAATACAGTTTTACTTCTTCCTTTCTAATTTGAGTGCCTTTTTAAATTTTTTTCTTGCCTAGTTGCTTTGGCTCGAAGTTTTTCAGTTGAATAGAAGTGAAGAAAGATTACGTCCTTGTCTTGTTCCTGATCTTGGGGGGAGAATTTTGACTCTGCCACTGAGTATGATGTGACCTCTGGGATTTTCATAAATGCCTTTTATCAAGTTGAGGAAGTTTTATTTTATTCTTTGTTTTGTGTTCTTATCATGAAAGTTTAATTTTGTCAAATGCTTTTTCTATATTGAGATCATTGTGTGTTTTTTTTTTCCTTTTTTCTAGTAATGAGGAGTATTACATTTATTTTTGTATGTTGAACCACCTTCATAATCCTGGGATATGTCCCAGTTGATAATTGAGTTTAATTCTCTTAATATTCTGCTGCATTTGATTTGCAAGGGATATTGGCTTATAGTTTTCTTATGTTTTTTTCTGGCTTTGGTGTCAGAGTAATGCTGTCCTTATAGAAAGAGTTGGGAAGTGTTTCATCTTCTATTTTTGAAAAAGTTTGAGAAAGACTGGAGTTAATTCTTTAAATGTCTGATAGAATTCACCAGTCAAGCCATCTGCTTCTGGCTTTTTTTGTTGGGAGGTTTTTGTTTACTGATTTCATTTGCCTGTTCATTTTCTAATTCTTGAAATTTTTTTTTTTTTTTG
>VBSM01003156.1:3029338-3051994 GCA_008086735.1 Cheirogaleus medius
AAAAAAAAAAAAAAAACAAAGTCAGTTGTTTTTTAACTTTGAGTGCCACTGAGTAGTTACCACCCCATTTTTATTTAATAAAGTGATTGCATATCTAGGATTTCTGTATTTTTAGTTCCAATTATTATTCTTTAGCATAAAGCATCTAGATTTCAGTCCAACTAGATAAAAGGGATGAAAATCCTAGATAACTTAATGTGATTTTTTGGCAACTTCTAAATTACATAATAAAATTCAGTCAGACATGATCCTTACAACCAGAATTTATCATTTCTCTTTGCTTATTTTCAGTAGTGACGAGGAAGAGGAGGAAGAAGAAGAGATGTTAATTAGTGAAGAGGAAATACCATTCAAAGATGACCCAAGAGATGAGACCTACAAACCCCACTTAGAAAGGCATGTATCATATTTTACTCCAGACATGTGAGTGAAAAATAAGTAGGAAAGTGCTGTTGTATGCTTTTGTCTTGTTGCCAAACTAATGGATATAGAATAAATGTTAAATGAGTAATTACTTATTTTGCAAATCTGATATCACACCCTCATACAGTTATCTCTTCCATTTTTAGTACTTTAATTATGTCCAAATTTTTATGATGTCTGCATGTTTTATCTTAAGGTATCATGAATTGCCCGAATGCTTAGAATTTTTTTACTTATTATCCTGTTTCTCTTTAAAATTATAGTGAGATTCAATTCTCAGGCATCTTTAACCTGGGGGATCATCCCATAGGCATGCTAAATATATATAAAATTACCATACATGTGCAGAATAGTTGGTGGGAAATGGCATTTCATGAACTGAGGATCATAATTTTATACTAAATTGATGATAAACCCTAAGGTTTAATTTGTTGTTACACTCTTCCTTGAAAAGATCCTTTGTGGGATACCAGTGTTGAAATGTATTTGTGTTTTCAGAGAAACCCCAAAGCCACGGAGAAAATCAGGGAAGGTGAAAGAAGAGAAAGAGAAGAAGGAAATTAAAGTGGAAGTAGAGGTAGAAGTGAAAGAAGAAGAGAATGAAATTAGGGAGGATGAAGAACCTCCTAGGAAGTGAGTAGGCAATTACTACTAAAAATGAAAATCAAACAGATTTTGAAACTACTAGTGGAAAAGAGGGATAGGAGTATGAGGAATGATGTTGACAAATACTTCAAAATATGTATTTTTTAAAAAAATTAAGAAAATTTGGCTTCAAGCAGTTTCATTGGAGAGTTTGTTTTGTTTTGAAGTATTTAGGCTTTTTTGTTCTATTGCATGTATCCTTCATGACCTAGTATAGTTTATATTCTTAGGCTTTTGGGGTAATAGACTTACTCTGCTTTTTAAATTGACTAAATTTAGGTGATAGACTGTAACAATTCTTCAAGCAATACATTGAGGTATATCCAAATCTTTTATAGTAATGCATAATTTATTGAAGGTATATATTTAATATGTGGTGCGGGCTGATTTGAAAGTGAAATTACTTTAGAGTAAAATCTTGCTTGATTTGCCAGATATGTCTTTGGCTTTATGTATTCAGGGTTATTCTTTGAGTCTGCCACCTGCTCTTTGCCCTTTAGTGTGTGTATATATATGTCTTCAGCCGTCCTTCACTCTAAGTTTCAATACAGAACATGTGGATAGTTACTCTGTCTTTAATTATAGGAGAGGAAGAAGGCGAAAAGATGACAAAAGTCCGCGTTTACCCAAAAGGAGGTGAGGAATTTATTCTCCTACTGTTTTGCACCTTATTTTGGTGCTAGGCACTTTACTCACATATTTAGACCTAATAGTAATCCTGTAGGAATGAATGGCTATTTAAAAATTTCACAAAAGCAACTTCATTAATATTTTTGATGTACATATGTTTTTATTTTCATTGCAGGATCTTGAAGTTTCTAAAAATCTTAATACTTCCTCTTTACATTTTTGAGAGTTACTGATTTAGTGGTGCTATTTTAAAACTCTATCAAACATTTGGTAATTTCTGGTTACTTCTAACACAAATTATGTGCAAGCTATATACCAATAAAGAGATTTTAATTTTTCATATTGTAAAATTGCAGTTCCCTATAGTACAGTTTGAATTATAGGCCACACTGTGCAGAATGCCACTTTTCTGTTGCTAACTTTTCTCCTACGTTTTGATAATAGAAAAAAACCTCCAATCCAATATGTCCGGTGTGAGATGGAAGGATGTGGAACTGTTCTTGCTCACCCTCGCTATTTGCAGGTCAGTGAAGTTGTTATTAAAAGGCAGCTTTTCAGGTTATGTTCAGTTGCTTGTTCTCATACCTCATGAGACTTTATAATTTGTTGGCTTATGTAGGCTTTATTGTTAACATATAGTGATAAGAAAATCTTTCTTTAAACATAAAATTACTTTAGTTTTTCTATCTTAGTTGTTTGTGCTGCTATAACGGAATACCTGAGACTGGGTAGTTTATAAAGAACAGAAATTTATTATTAATAGCTCGTGGTTCTGGAGGCTGGGAAGTCCAAGAACATGGCGCCGGCATCTGGCTAGGGCCTTCTTACTCTGTTGGTCCATGGTGGAAGGGCAAGAGGAAGGGTGGATCCCTTATGACCTAAGCACCTCCCGTTAGTCTCCACTTCTCAACATTATTTTATTGGGGATTAAGTTTCCAACACATGAACTTTGGTGGACATATTCACCCATAGCACATTTTATTTTTTTTACTTTTTTTGAGAGAAGGTCTCACTCTGTTGCCTGGGCTAGAGTACTGTGGCGTCAGCCTAGCTCACAGCAACCTCAAACTCCTGGGCTCAAGCAGTACTATTGCCTCAGCCTCCCGAGTAGCTGGTACTACAGGCATGCGCCACCATGCCCGGCTAATTTTTTATATATATATTTTTAGTTGTCCAGCTAATTTCTTTCTATTTTTTTTTTTGTTGTTGTTGTTGTTGTTGTTGGAGACGGGGTCTCGCGTTTGCTCGGGCTGGTCTCGAACTCCTGAGCTCAAACTGTCCGCCCACCTCGGCGGACA
The DNA here is from genome assembly GCA_008086735.1 of Cheirogaleus medius. Taxonomy (NCBI): domain Eukaryota; kingdom Metazoa; phylum Chordata; class Mammalia; order Primates; family Cheirogaleidae; genus Cheirogaleus; species Cheirogaleus medius. Next base: position 3,032,335 of record VBSM01003156.1, read on the forward strand.
GAGTGCTAGGATTACAGGCATGAGCCACCATGCCCAGCCCATAGCACATTTTAAGAAAAAATGTGACTAAGAACCTGAGCCCAAATAGAGGACTTTCCTTGGAAAATTGGAATCTTGGAATATTACAGTGTGTCCTAATGTGGCGTAAATATTTCTGATATAAGAGATGATTGTAACAATATACCAAGACATAGAGTAACAATTTTATTTTAATGTATATTAGGAAAAAAATTGAATTAGCAACTCATACCAGATTTTGATTCTGTATAGAACGAATAGAAGACATTTAGTTTGGGTTTTGTTTCTATTTTTCTTAAGTAAATAGATTTTTTTTTTTTAATGAGTAAAGATACGTCTTATATTTAGGTCTGGCAGAAAACATGAAAGTGAAATACTACTTAGGAAATGCCTATTTGATCTTTAGCAGCAAGTATAACATGAGACTAAGGCCTTTTTGGATTGTGATTCTGTTATAATAATAGCTACTGTGCTTTTTGCTGTGTGCCATTTGCTGCACTAAGCACTATACAATATATGATTTCTTTATCCCCATAACACTACCATGAGATATTGTTATCTCCATTTTACAGATGAAAAGTGGAGCTTGAAATAGTTAAGTACATTTCCTAAGATCACACTGCTATTAAATGACAGACCCACTTTGGAACCCAGGTCTATGTATTTCCATAGCCTATGTTCTTAACCATTTTACTAAACTGTCTCGCTATCCGTATACAAAGTTTTTGGTTATTTGGTTTTACTTCAGCACTTATCACTTACCAAAGAAAAGAGCTTTCAGGAAGCCTTAGTTTTATCCCTTTTCACTTTCTTTTACTGGTTTAGCATCACATTAAATACCAACATTTGCTGAAAAAGAAATATGTATGCCCCCATCCCTCTTGCGGACGACTCTTCAGGCTACAGAAGCAACTTCTGCGACATGCTAAACATCATACAGGTACTTTTTAAAATATAATGTTTATCTATTAGCTAATTGCACTATACTTTGGATATGCAGATTGGTATCGATACAGTTTTTTCTAATATAAATCTTCTTAATAGAGTCTATAGTCAAGTGTTGGATAAAGGTATGAAAATAAAATGTAATAAGACATTTTATTTTACAAGGGATGAACAAACTAGGGCTTTTGAACTTTTTATCCTTTGATGATTTTGAGAACTTCTATGACTAGGATAATGATCTTTTATTCAGTATTTATTGTGATATTAACTGTGGACTAAAATACTTTATGTATATTGTTGCTAATCTATCTACTCAACACTACTAAGTTTGTTTTTATTGCCTTGTTTTACAGCTAAGAAAACTGAGGCTTAGCAGTACTAAGCAACTTGCCTGTAAAACATAGCCAATTTTTTGCAGAAGCAGAATTTTCTAGTTCTGCTTCAGGTAGATACTTGTAGTAGCTATTATGAATTAAAAGTGGGGCATATGGGGAAGAAAGCCTAAATGTAAAAGGTTTGCTTATAGTTTGTGGTTAACCATTCAATAGCCTCTGGAACTTCTGCTATAGAAATCATAAAGACTAGCTATTGAATTTGTATACAAACTGCTGTGGAAAGTGTTGACTCAGAAAGAGAAGCTGAGAGTCTTTACATATTATAGACTCAAATTCCATTTATTTGTAACCACTGATAATCTCACTGCTGTGCAGTTAATAGGGACAGATTGAGCCGAGTACATACCACTGAGTATGTGCCAGACATATGATTATTACATATGTTGTCTTCTCAGTGATCTTAGAGAATAAAACTAAGAATTTCAGTTGCAGAAATACCATGTCTCCTGCTCAAGGTCATACTGATAGATATTCTATCTCCTTCATTTACTGTTAGGCTAGTTACTTTACTTTTCCTTACTTTTCCTCATTGGTAAATAAAGGATACCAATATCAGAGTTATTGTAAGGATGAAATGAGATGACATATATAAAGTGCTATTTACTGCACAGAGCCTGGCACATGGAAGACTTTTTCAAAACACCAGGATTTGAACTTGGATCTTAATCACTTCAGTCTATAGTCTTTTCTTTATATCATGTTTTTTGAGAGAGAATACTACCTTCACTGTTTCTTGATAGGTGCTACAGTTTCGTTACTCCTTCTGCTCCCAGTTAGTACTGTTTTATGCCACAGAAAAGTAATTTCTGACAACCAGTTTTAAATGAAAGTAGAAATTATGATGGTTATTCACTCAACAAATACATATTTCAAAAATAAAATAAAATAATGGGGATAACTGAGCTGCTGTAACAGATAACCTCCTAAAGTCCAAGGCCTTAATAAAAGAAAGATTTCTCCGGAAAGTAACATTAAAAAAAATTTAAAAAAAAAAAAAATATATATATATATATTGAGCACCTTTTTGCTCATGGGCTCCCCAGCCACCAGGTGGTAAAGAAACAAAAAAGTACAGTGCTCCTTTGTCCCATAGATATTATACCATGTTATCAAATTCATAAAAATTCTGTGTAATTGGGTGGGAGGGTTGTAAAGTGACAGAGGGAAGTAGTTGAATGATACAGAAGATGTGGAATAGGAGAATAAGATAAAGAAATACAAGTACTGCTTACATATATATGACAGCAGCAACTTGAGTCTTTTGAGAGAAGTTTAATTGTTTATCTTGGGTAACATTTTTAAAACCTGAAACAGAGAGTATGATTACCATTTTAGATGTGGATCAGTTTTTGTCTGTGGAATGCCAAATTCTTTTTTTGTTTTGTTTTAACGCCAGATTCTATATTAGCATTCAGCTTTCATGATCTGTGAAAAAACTGTTTTGAAGAATAAGATTCATTGAAAATCTAGTTGTTTACTTGGTGAACAATTTACCTAAGACCCGGATTAATGATAAAATTCGGATTAGGGTTCTAGTTCTCACATTTCTGTCTGGTTTTCTTGAATTTTTCTAAACAGGTTCTTATGTTACTAAATGTATGGTTTTTTAAAAAAGAAAGATCAAAACCATATATATTTTTTTTAGTTTTGTTTACCTAAAGTGTTTATACATTGAAAACAACGTTGCTTTTACTCTAAATTGACCTGCCTGATCATCTGCTTACTTATTGTAAGCTAGGGAAAATACTTAGAAGGTGTCTAAATAGAACACTAACCACATTATTTTTCTTAGATCAAAGGGATTATATCTGTGAATATTGTGCTCGGGCCTTTAAAAGTTCCCACAATCTGGCAGTGCACCGAATGATTCACACTGGCGAGAAGCCATTACAGTGAGTATTTATTTACTGATGAACACCTGGTTGAGAAGTGTATATATCCCCATTGAAGGTTTGCCCATTTACAAACATTGCTGCCACTGCTGTTGACTTTTTATCAAATTAAAAAGTGGGCATTGATTGGGGGAGCTATTTAGTGGCCTTTTTCTTTATTTTCCTATTTTTCAAGCAAACAGAAAAAAAATCAGTAGTTTTCCATTTAGTAACATTTCCTAATCTTTCACAAGAAGTTTATGTTACTGATAATTGTGTATATATGTGAGCTTAAAATTCTCACTGTGACCTTGAATAAGAGCTCTCCTTATTTATGTTTGATCAGCCATTTCCATTCCACTCTCTTTAGGTGTGAGATCTGTGGATTTACTTGTCGACAAAAAGCATCCCTTAATTGGCACATGAAGAAGCATGATGCAGACTCCTTCTACCAGTTTTCTTGCAATATCTGTGGCAAAAAATTTGAGAAGAAGGACAGCGTAGTGGCACACAAAGCAAAAAGCCACCCTGAGGTGCTGATTGCAGAAGCTCTGGCTGCCAATGCAGGCGCTCTCATCACCAGCACAGATATCTTGGGCACTAACCCAGAGTCCCTGACACAGCCTGCGGATGGTCAGGGTCTTCCTCTTCTTCCTGAGCCTTTGGGAAACTCAGCCTCTGGAGAGTGCCTGCTGCTGGAAGCTGAAGGGATGTCAAAGTCATACTGCAGTGGGACAGAACGGGTGAGCCTGATGGCTGATGGGAAGATCTTTGTGGGAAGCGGCAGCAGCGGGGGTGCTGAAGGGCTGGTCATGAACTCGGATATACTCGGTGCTACCACAGAGGTTCTGATTGAAGATTCAGACTCTACTGGACCTTAGTAGAAGGGAAGACTTGGGGCACTGGGACAGCTCAGACTTTGTATTTAAAAGTTAAAAAGGACAAAAAAAAAATTTAAGCATTTAAAATCTAGTAAAATAACTGAAGGGCCTGCTCTTTCCATTGTGGATCACAGCACACATATATACACACACATCCCTATCCCCATTCTCATCCCCTGTTCTCCCTCTGTTGTCCCCCTTATAAAATTGATATTGTCTTTACCAGAAAGGTAGACAAAAAAGAAGCAGAAGCTCTCAAAGTGAGGGTTATCCTCATACTCACTTCCAGCCAGCAGCAGACTTCCTGCTCATCGGCAGATCCCCTTTTCCAACCTATAACTCTGATGTGCTCTGGATCAGCTTTTAACTCTCAATAGTATATTACTGACTTCTAAATTCCTTCTCTTTCTCTACTGCTGCCCTATGATTCTGGCTTCTACCCACTGCGACACACTTATCCTCAAATATCGTATAATTCTAATCTCTGGAGGCTGGCAGCTTGACTTGGCACTTTAGGGCCCCTTAGCAGGGTGAGCTGTTAAAACAGCACACATCTCTCACCCCCTCTTCCTCCATTCCCCACTGGGTTTCGGAAAGGAAGGATACATGGGGACCACCTCCCTCCTCTTTGATCCCAGCATCTCAGTCCCCCTCCCAACCCTCCATATGGCTCTCAATGGTGCTCACTTGCTTGGAAGCAGGCTCCCAAGAGGGAGGGGGCTGCCCTCTACACAGTCTCTTTGACTGTAAGACAGGGCTCTTTATCAATGAGACGGTGAGAAAAGTCCCAGGCTAATGGCAGAAATTTGCACTTTGAACATGTGTGTCTTTGTGTTGTGGAACCTGAGATTCCTTATTTATTAACAGAAAGTCTGATTTTTTTTTCTTTTTCTTTTTTTTTTTTTTTGGTCTTTATTGCTATATTTTGTGGGGCTGGGCTGAGAGAGATTAGATTATTCTGGCATGGGATCCTTTCCACAAGAGGTACTTTGAAGATAAGACATAGAGTTGAAGAAGCACAGCCAGCCTCTGAAATCATAGCTCTCCAGTGGCCTTTAAAGAAAGCTGGTCCTCAGCACTAACTAAATCACTACAATAGCCTAGTGCTTTATTGGAAGTCTTTTTAGGGAAGGATGTTAGGTTTTTGGTAACTAGTATGCTCTTTAAGATTTTTAGAGCATTGAGATTTAGGGATTTTGAGGGGATGAGGAGGGTTGTTCAGTATCTAAATTACAGATAAAGGATTTTCTCTTGTGAATTTGTTTCTTTTCTTGTCCCCATTATTTCCTTCCATATACCTCCCTGTTGGCCTAACTCTAGCCCCTTGCCTTGTTTTTGTTTCTTGATTTGCTTTATCATTGGTTCATTCCAGCTCCCTATTAGTGAAGGACACTGCTGCTTAGTGAAGGAACAAAATCTACAAGTCCTAAAGTTTTAAGTCAAAGAAAACTGCTCTGTTTTGTTTCCCTTTTAGTTAACATTTCAGAAGAAGAAAGGCTTCAATAGACAAATTAATAATTTGTATAATAATGGCTTTGGCTTTCACCTGAAATTCTGGGAATTACTACTTTCCTTGGTATACAGATTTTTCATGGGGTATAGATTGCTTATTACTGTCCATGGGAGAGACAGTAGTTCATAACTCCCAGAAGACTAAAAACCTATTTTGGCTCATTTTTAGAGAATTGCAAGGGCAATTCTTATCCTTCTGTGTACCTTAGAAGCTGGAATTGAAGGCTTACCCTATTCATTGTTTTTTGTCAGAAATGTATGATGGCTATTGGAAAGAATGAAGTTTAGCTGAAAAAAAAAATAAGTGAAAGCTTGTTTTTCACAAACACTAAAACTACAGAGTTTATCAATTTTATTTTTTATTTATTTTTCTCCCAAAAAGGGGGGTAAGAAAATGTCATTTCTGAAAGAGGCGTACTTTACACCCACTCATGTCAGTGGTTGGGATGCCAGAAAATAGGGAGTGAGACACCTACGGCAAACAATCTTAAATGCACTATTGTTTCTTTTCAGATTGTTACAGATTTGTCATCCCTCTGATGTAGGGGTAGAAAATGGAATAAGGATAGAAGGGTGGTAGAATATGCTTTCCTAGCCATAGTAAGCGTTTGGACTTTGGTATTTTGAGTATATTTGAAAATACTACAAGATTGATTGGATGGGCCTGCAAAAAAGTTGTTCTCTTGAATAAGTCCTTTTTATACTGTTTCACTAGCTAGCATCTCTATCTCACACTTAGCTTTTGTCTTTGTCACACGTTTTTGCCTCCATAAATTTCATTTGCACTGGTTAGCCATCAGATATTTTAGACACCTACACAAACAAAAGCAAACTGCATTTTAAAAAATCTCTCTGAGATGGGGAAAAATGTTATCTTTACCTATACTATTCTCTCGTTTACAAAAAGCAACTAGTTAGTTCTAATTAAAAACTATCTGCTTTGTTTTCCTTTTCCTTTTTTTCTTTTTTCTTTTTGTCTTCATAGTTACCATTTACCTATAATAAATTATTGTGGCAGTTTGCAATAAATTTTAAAATATTTTTCATAGACTTTTTTTGAGAAAGGGGTGCTAGCATAGTAAACAGTAGGTATAAATAAACTATTAATATCTAAGCCCTCTTCCTGTTTTCCATTCTGCTCCACATGCTGTTTATTTCATTGTTTTTCCAGGGAGCTCTTTGAATCTTAAAATTCTGCATTTTGTACTCTTGGTCAAATTCTGTTACCTTTTTAATAACTTTTCACATTGCATATTCTTCGTTTTGAATTGGCAATTCTAAATTCTGAAAATGTAATTAAGATACAACTCAATATTTCTGGGAGATGTGCTTCCCTCTTGTTTGTGGTTGCCCTGGTTATTTAGCATAGTTGAGACTCCTTCTTAAAATACTTCAGAGAGTTTAGACAAACACTTGCCGTGGGAGTCCTGGGAACAAAAAAAATTATTAAGGTATAGAAAAGCATCCACATAGAGCACTTGATCCTCCTTTGTACCTGTTTGGAGAAAAAAATACAACGAGTATACTACTAAGATTATTACAGTCTGGTTGTTTGAAATACCATTTCTTCCTCCTTCTCTGTCTTTTTCTCACTTTCCAATGTACTCAAGAAAATTGAAAAAATGTAATGAATCAATTTAAAATATTTTATTTCCTAGAAGCCTTTTTGCCTGTTGTAATGTGCAGGACCCTTCTCCTTTGGTGGGAGAGACACAGGTAGTTACCTGAATCTAGGTTGAAGAGGTTATGTAAAAAGAAATTATAATAAAAGGGATACTTTGCTTTTCAAATTCTTGTTTTCTCTTAATCTAGGTAAGACATATTCAAAATAAATAATGTAAAGAAGAAAAATAAAAGTTGTCTTCATGGAAGCAACTTGTCTTCCTTGGTTGTACTGAGTTACAGTTAGCTGAGGGGTGCAACAGTGTTGATAAATGAAAAAACCAAGTGTCCTCAAATCAGATTTTATGTGGAGTTCACTCATTGAGAATTATGCAATTAACTTTTGAATAAGTTTAATTCTTTTTATTTTTTCTTTTTGAGACAGAGTCTCACTCTGTTGCCTGGGCTAGAGTGCCGTGGCATCAGCCTAGCTCCCAGCAACCTCAAACTCCTGGGCTCAAGGGATCCTTCTGCCTCAGGAGCTAGGACTACAGGCATGTGCCACCATGCCCAGCTAATTTTTTGTGTATATATTTTTAGTTGCCAGCTATTTTTTCTTTTAGTAGAAGCGGGGTCTCGGTCTTGCTCAGGCTGGTCTTGAACTCCTGAGCTCAAACTATCCGCTTGCCTCGGCCTCCCGGAGTGCTAGGATTACAGGGGTGAGCCACAGAAAGAGCCTGAATCAGTTTAATTCTTGATTTCTGATGCTGAAATGCCATATTCTGTGATCATTCAGCAAACTTGGAAATCTCTTTGATATTTGACCACCTTCTACTAGGAAAAGTGACCATATTAATGTAGTAGATGGAAGATTAAGGATTCTGCAATGTTAATTTCACTCTAGTAATAACAAAACCTTGATAGCATTTAATATCAGTGCTTTTTCACAAAATTCAGTGTCCATTTCAAGTACTGACCTTTAACAAAGAACAAAATTATAATCCTCCTGACTTCTTAAAATTCCTACTGTGACAGCTGCCCAGGCCTCTCCCTTACATCCTTCATTCATTGTTTACGTATGTAAATTTGCTCCTGAGGTGACACGTTTCAACTTACTGGCAACATCTATGATACAAAATGTTAAAGCTCATTGATTCAATCAGGATGAAACTTGCAGCCCTTACCCAATTAGTATCATCCTCTGAGTCAAATGCAATAGGCTGACAACACTCCAAACACCTTTTAACTCTTTTGCCCTCATTTCAAAGCCTAGCTCATTTTCTTATTTTGTTAAGAAGCATGTGGTATGACTGGGATAGGGAAGGAAAAGAAAAGCATGTTGTCACTTGAGTGAGACTGTCTTAGAAATGTTACCAAGTTAGGGTTGGGTGTTTCCTGTCCTTGGAAAAGAACAGGCCTAAACAGTACCTTCATCTTGTAGCTACCAAGAAGGCACCATGATTGAGATTAGAGATGCTCCCTTGGTTGGTTTTAACCAAATATAAATTAAATGCTTTCAAAAATATAAAAAGGCTAGGAATAAAAAAATGCTATATTTTTAAAGGACCTCCTTCATACAACCTTTGTTTCATGAACAAAATATGAACTACCTAAAGAAAGGATGAAATTAGAAAGTCAGTGGTAGAAACTACTGTGGAATCAAAAGACCTATTTTAATTTGAGCCTAGTTATTGGATTTTGTGTACAATTATTTTACTTCTTAAAGCTTCAGTTTCTCATATGGTAGAAATAATATTTACCTCAGAATTATTCTCAGGATCAAATAGAGTTGCTTTAAAGCTTTTAGCACAGTGTTTGACTCATAGTAGATGCTTAATAAATGGCAGCTATATTAATAATAAAAATATTGAGTACTTTTTCAGACCAAAAAAGACAAAAAGGACATGAGGAGCATTAAGGGAGGGTGATAATAAAATGAACTGATCACATGTGTTTATGAAATAGATTACATTAGGCAGAGGTGTCATGAGGATTACTGTGATAGTGACCTTGTTGCTAAGTGCAAAAGCAAAACAATGACATAAAAACAAGTGTGCTAAGTACTGAGTGGAGGAGAGAGATGGAGGCAGACGCTGCAGGAAAAAAAGTTGATTAAAAAGGGCCCTTTGATTCCACAGGCACAAAAAATCCACAGCCAGGAATTTGCTGCCACCTCTGAGTCAGGCAGGGGGTGGGGGTGGGGTGTACAATCCCATTAGTAGAGAATGCCCAGTGGATTTAGTCTGTGAGAGTCACATTTCTTATTTGGACCAGTGTAGACAGAAGCAAACCCAGCTCACTTGTTTCCTGGGACAGTTGAGGTAGGGGATGGCTTTTGCAGAGCATTCACCGCTGACCCCTCATCGCCGAGACCTCTGTAGCCGTTCTATCTGGCTAGCCAGGAAGATTCGTTCAGACCTGACTGCTCTTATGGAATCTTATGTAAGTTATGTATTTTGCTGTTGTCTATTTTCTTTTTACCTCTTCTGATCTAGCCCCTTACCATCATGCTTCAGCCCCATTATCAATTATGACAGCCCTAATCATATAGTCATTCATATATTGGGCACCTATTATTCGACATGGCCCCTTCCCTTGAGGAAATTCATGTGACCTTATTTTCTACCTCCTGGCTTTTTAGACATGTTATTCCTTGAATGAGAAAATATATATGAGGTTCTAGGTAAGATTGGGCTTATATGTCTTGGAGACTATTCCTAATTTGATTGCCTATATTCTGCCAGAATAGGTTAACCATGGGCCCTCTAAATTAGGGTTCTTCATAGACATTGTTCCATATTTTTGAGCTATGTAAATGAAAGGTTTATAGGATTGAGAGGAAGAGCAATACGAACTTGGGAGAAATTTGTAAATCCTATCAATTTCTTCTATACAGTATTAGCCACCCACTTTTTAGTGTTACACATCAAAAATGTACCTCTATCCAAATAGAAAGGTCACATAGGAACTTGTGGAAGTATCAAATTCTCCAAGAGCTAACCATGAAGTTACAGATTGGTTTTCTTATAGCAGGGGATTCTCCTCTGTCTCTACATAAGGCCTGCTGTGGAAATGCTCCAGGCCCCTGTGGGAAGTTTTGAATTTAGATTTTCTGAGAATTGTTTTATCTTTGTGTAGCCTCTCCAGTCAGAAATTAGACACTGATTACCTTTTTAAAGGATTGACTTCACCATAGCGTGGGCAATGGGATGAGGGAGGTTAGAGAAATTCTGCAATAGCTACATTCCAGAGCTTCCTAGGTGTGGCTGGTGTCTTCAAGTATGTTTAAAATACTTAGACTCCAGTATGGTTAAATTATTCTAGTCTCCAGGAGAGAGTTTGAAGAGGGAAGGAAAAATTTTTCTAAATGAGTGATTTTCAACCTTTAGAACTTAAACGTTCTCCCAAGAAAGATACACAGATACTCAATTTCAGAGACTACTGAGTCTTCCTGAAGGCCAGTCATGGATCCCAAATTAAGAGTTCCTATGGTAGACATTTTCTTTACAACTTGGATCTTTGATCAGGGAGGTAAATGAGATTTAATTTGAGATTTAGGGATGAATTAAGTAAGGACATTGGGGTGATTACAGAAGATGTGCTGTTTTCCTGTATCCTTGGCCAGGTGAAGTATCAGGGCCTGAACAAGAACATCAACCTGGACTCTGTGGATGGTGTGCCAATGGCAAGTACTGATAAGTGGAGTGAGCTGACCGAGGCAGAGCGACTCCAAGAGAATCTCCAAGCTTATCGTACATTCCACGTTATGTTGGCCAGGCTTTTAGAAGACCAACAGGTACATTTCACCCCAACCGAAGGTGACTTCCACCAAGCTATACACACCCTTCTACTCCAAGTTGCTGCCTTTGCTTACCAGCTAGAGGAGTTAATGATCCTTCTGGAACACAAGATCCCCCCCAGCGAGGCTGATGGGATGCCTGTTGTTGGAGATGGTAGTCTCTTTGAGAAGAAGCTGTGGGGCCTAAAAGTGCTGCAAGAGCTTTCACAGTGGACAGTGAGGTCCATCCATGACCTTCGTGTCATTTCTTCACATCAGACCGGGATCCCAGCACATGGGAGTCGTCATATTGCTAATGAAAAGAAAATGTAGCATTTAGCCCCTTTTCCCTTCCTTGCTTTCTTTTCTGATGGAACGTACATCTGGAACCTTACTTTCCCATCTTAAATTTCTGAAAACCTTTAAGACCACAGGCATTTTCATCAAGTAGGGTTGGAGACATGGACAAATGGGCATACGGATCTAGTTTGGGGTGGGTGCATGCGCACACTTGTGTGTGTGTGTGTGTATTAGGGGCATGTGGGAGTGAGGACAACATCCCTCTACTTCAGTGCTCTAATTTTTCTAACCCACTAAGTAACCATTATAGGCATTTAAGAGCCTTACATACAGAAGAGAGCGATATATAATTTAACTCTAGTTCTGGATAACTTGCCTGAGAAGGCTGAGCCATTGAATTAAAAACTCATGGACTTTAGCCAATTTGAACTCTCAACAATAAAAATAATACCTAACATTTATTGAATATCTACTATATTGGGCTTTATGTATATTATGTGTAACTTTTATAGCAACCTGGGGAGGGCAGTGGTATTATTCCCATTTGACGGATGAGAAAACAGGCTCAGAGAGACTTAAGGTCACATGGCTAGCAAGTGACACACTAAGTTTGAACAGAGATCTTATTATAAAGCCTCTATGCCCTTAGAGGTTTGATTATGAACTTCTGTCACTGCGCTGCTTTGTCACAGGGGGTTGGAAGATGTATCCATGTATCTATCCCCAACACTGAAAAACAGCCCCCATTACATGTCCTCATAAGTCAGTAGCAGACTTTAGTGTTAAAGTCAGTATTTGTTGCCCATACTTGGCAATGAAGAGAGCAGCTGAGATCTTACAATTCCATTTGGGAAAGTGATTAGGCCCACCGAACTTCTGAATCTTCGAAGCTGGGAATGTGCAGTAATTCAGCCTGGTTTAAAGCGCCCATTACTGAATGTTCCTGAATATTGGGTTGGGCACAGTTTATACCAGGTTACCTCACATTTACTGCAATCAGCGATGCGGTAATACAGACACTGTAACCCAGACATTTGTGGACAATGGGTGGAATACTGCTCAGGTTAAAAAGTCACAGGATTCCTTCACCTCACATTCTCTGGATTTAGTCATGAGGAGAGGGTGAGGCCCCACTCTGTTCCCACTGGAAATGCCAGAGATTCTGAAACAATATACACAACAAAGCCTCTGTGCTGCTCAACAAAGTGCAGGGCTCTGCATTTAGAGTTCTTATAAGAACCACACATAGTATGAAAGGTTAGTAAATGTGGGCATTAATGGAAAAGGTCATTTGCAGTGAGGCCTATGTACTGATGGTGCAATGTGAACCCAAAAGTTCTCAAGTATATTATTTATTGTACACTTACCGGTTATTTAAAACTCAAGATTTTGGATTGGGGGCCCAGGTCAATTTAGTTTAATTAAGGCTCCCGTATTCCTCACTGAACCATGAGTTAGGACTAGTTCCCACAGTTTGTGTGAGGTGGAAGTGTGTGACTTAACTTCTGTCCTTTCCCACGTGGGCTTGTGTATAAAACTCCATGAAGTCAGCATTATGAGAGGACTCGAGGCATTGTGGAAGTTCAGGGGAGATAAGGCCCTGCTTTCTACTATGCATTTGTGGAAATACGGTTGTATATACAAAAAATAAGAAATCAATAATAGGTAGGAATTGAAAGGTCCAGATTTATCAGGGAGTTAAAAGGATATCAGCAAGGGCCCAGAATAGTTTCCTGGAAGAAGTAGGAGTCGCATCTCGGAGACTGGCTGAATACAAAATAGAAATCATAAGGAAAGAAATGGAAGAGTTGCCTGCTGAGGCGAAAGTTAGGCAATAATAAACATTTGAGTGCAGCTACCACTAAAAGCTTATTTGGTTTTATTTTATTTGTAATTTTGGTGCAGGTATATAGTTGCCCAATGAATGTATAGAGGCTTATTCCATTCAAGCATTTCCTTATTTAAATTGTTTCTTCTGCTTGACTGCAGCATTTTCAATTCATAAAGTATCTGCTTATTAATGTGAAGCTCTTAGATTTATCTGGATAATACTTTTGTTTAATGGAGAAAGATGTATCTAAAATTTCTTAATGGGGAATAACTTACTATAAGCTTGCTAGATCTAAAATGAGTGACCCTGTCAATTATAAATAAATTAAAAATATTTTTGAAGGAATAAATAAAAAGCTGTTCCTCTCCAAAAAATTAAAATAATAAAATAACATAAAATAAATGTAAAATGAGTGACCCCTCTCCAAGTGTTTTTATATCCAGCAGATGTGGCAGGGCAGACATCTGCAGAAGTTTCAGAAATCATTGGAGCCTCTCTTAAGCACTGCTGACCTGTATATGAAGGAATGTGGATTTTTACAAGGTAGATTTGAAGTGGCAGAGGGTCCAGAAAAGGTATAAGTACTAATTATTGAATGGGAGGAGGTATATAAATGTTTCAGTCTTGAATAGGTCACAGAAGCATCAAGTCTTTACTAAATGCATTACCAGCACTGTGCAAAGAGCTGTGTTTCAGTTATTTAGAAACTGCAATATGCTTCAAAAGAAGTATGAGGAAACTTCTTAGAAAAAGATAAAGGGAAAATGAGCACTTAGCTATATAACAAAAACATAAACATGCATGAAATCTGAATGTGTAGATATTGTAAGACATTGCATCATGTTTATCTGAAATGGATAAATCAAATTGAATAAGGGACTGACAGTGGACCATTGTTCTATATATGTATCTTATACAGATAAGGATAATGATGACACTGTTGAAGTATATATTTTTAAGGATTATAATCCAAAAGAGATTTTTTTTTCCCTTTGGATTTTAGTCCCTTAGTTCTAGTTCTGAACATGGATAGGATCTCCAGGAAAATCAGAAACGCTATATGGATATAGTTATTAATAAGGTACATTAAGTTCCTACCCCCTAACTTCTTATTTTGTAAAAAGGATTCCTTCTATCCCAGTGCCTCCAGAAAAGTCTTCTGTGGGGAGGGAGAGAGATTCCATTTTCCTGTGTCTGTCAAGAAATTGCATGGATGAGAGTTGATAAATTTTTCTTGCGTTGATTTAAGAGGGCGATTTGACTTGCAAAGTGGCACAAACTTGAAGGCCAAGCATGGAATAAAATTAGCTTTAATATAATCAGGTTTGAGGGCAGTGAGAGTTTTAATAAAAATGGAAAGTGTAAAGTCATAGCCCTGGTATTACTGTTATTTCAGGCTGCTGTGGATTAAGGCCCAATGGATGACTCATTGTTGTGACCACTTGTCAAACCGGGAGAGGACAAGTAAATATTTCAGGAAGACTTATCTGAAAAGTTGTTTACAATGAATTTTGTTTGTGAAGCCTCAGCTCTTCGTGAGGTACCTAAGCATCATTTCCCTCTATTAAGGGGTAAAACAGAGATGCAGGAAGCAGCAAGACAAGACCTCCACCAGGATGGGAAAAGGACTAGTGAAGAGGAAAGGGGAGAGAGGAGTACAATTTGGATTTCCCTTCAATTGATTTATCCTGTGTGTGTGTGTGCGTAGTGTTTAGATCAGGGCATTCTTTAAAAAGAGTGGTTTGTACTCCTGCCTCATCCCACCTCTACTTGAAGCATCAAACCCAAGAATGAGCTCTCTGAATATATGTTGATGCATTCAAAAAGTGAAAAATGATAAAAACTTTTCTCTCTTGACTCCAAACCTATAGAACTTTGAGGACACGGACAAAAACAAAATAAAAAGATAATTTGATCTTTAGATGAAATGTATGTGCAGTGTGTGATAAAAATCTATGTGCTTATGATTCTTAAAATATATTACTCAGATGGATGTTTCTGGCACATAGAAAATAAAAGATGCAAGATAGCTAACAATAAAGTCTCAGCAAGACCATCAGTTACTTTTATTTCTGTATCTTTGGATGAACAAGGGGAATTTCAAGTGATTTTAACATTGGATGAAATGTAATCCTTCCAGCCAGAGCCAGACTCAGTCAAGCGTGCTGGGTAAATCTCTGTGATGCCAGGCCACTGGGCAAAACTCCCAGAGCCAGTCAGCCTGGAAAAGGTTAATTGCCTCTACATCACCAGGCCAGTGCTGCTTTGCTCTCTGAATATGTAGTCCTATTGGCTAGCCTGAAGATGAGAAAGATTTCCTTTTATGTGGTTTAATTTCAAGCGTGTGACCCCGATAAAGCCTATGATTGAAGAGAAGAAGCCTGACTAGCCCATTTCTAATCAGGTTGGAGGTAGAAACTAAATTGTGAAAAATCCCATAGGGGAAAATATGAAAAATTGCTGAGAGATTGAATATTTCTATCCTTATGTTCAAGGTAATATAAAAGGGAATAATGCATTTACTTATTTACTATGTCGGGTAGCTCTAAACCATTTTATGTCATTAATCCTCTGATATATTATCTCTTTCTTAGATGAGAGAAAAGAGAATGGGTGTTAACTTGTCCAAGTTCCCTCTAGTGTATGACAGAGGTGGAGTTTTAATTCTGCTACATGCCAAGCCATGGTACACATAGTAATTGAGATAATCTTATTCTGAAATCTCATTCTCCGTCTCTGTAATTCACTTCCTTTGGATAAAGCCAGTACAGACTTGTACAGAATCTTGCTCTGTAACAAAGTCTATATAAGGTTCCAGGCTTTGGGACCAGTCATTTTTTCTGAGCTTCCTAATTTATGAAATGTAAATGATGAAAAATAACTAACTTCACAGCTTGCTATATGATTCAGACAAATTGAGTATCTGAAAGCACTTATAAATGACCTACAAACATCACCAAGTGTATTTACTCTAATGTCTCAAGTAGCTTGGATTCACGTTAGACTGGATTGAAGAGCAAGCTCTGTAAGTATCTCAGAGGATACCATTTGCTTCCCAGGACTGATCTGGTCACAGCCTAGACACACCCTCTTGTGCCTGTTGGCTTTTGGCCACTAGAGCCCAACCCAGTCTCACAGCCTCCAGGAATCGTCCACCTCAGGAGATTTGAGACCCAGTCTGTTGACTGCACCCAGAAGATAGCTTTCAGAGTAGGTGGTGTCAGACAAGTCCTGGAGAAGCCTAGCAGGCTCTAGAAAGAGCCAAGGAAACATGCAAACTAGAGCCGCCCAATATATGTTAAAGCATGTATTTAGACTTAGGATCATCCCTCCATATACCCACACCCTCCTCCTAATACAGGAAGGAACTCAAACTTCTTTTAGTTCAATCCCTTCATTAAACACAGCACAGAGGAGCCAAAGAGGTTCAGCAGTCTGCCCCAGTATTCCAGCTAGAAAGTGGAAGAATGGGACCTGCAGTCCATGGATTTCCTACTGCATCTTCCTGCTTCTCCATTAGACCAACCTTATTTTAGGAAACATCAGGTGTCTCTGTTTATGTCCTTCTCGCTCTCCTGCATACAGCGCCCTCTAGCTCCCAGACCTCTAATAATCCTCTGGAAGCTGTAGGAACAGCAACTCATGTTCCAGACTTCTTTTGCCACCTCAACACCCACCTCTACTATAAGTTGGTGGCGCTGTACCCCATCCCTCTCCTGATATGATAGGAAAAAGATGTGTCTCTTGCTGAGGGACAATTCTGAAGTAATGACTCAATATGGTATTCCTTTCAGGATAAGTGTCATTTGAACAAGGCACCCAGGGAAGCTTTTTAAAAATGATATTCCAAGGCAGATGTCTCCAGGTCAGATCAGCCCTTATGCCATACTAGGTGAAGGGTTAGGACTAGTTTCTCTCCTATTAATCCCTGACTCCTACCCACAAAGCTTGGGGTGGATGGAGGGCTGAAGGTTGTACAAATAACTTTAGAGGCCACTGAAAAAAAAATGCCAATATTCCCAATCTAGTTCTAAGCTCTGTTGTAACCAACTCTGACAAAAATCGATGTGTGGTTAGTCTTGCCACGTGGATAACAAAGAACAACTTCTCCTGGATAAAAAACCTTCAAGATACCCAATTATAGAATTGCCCTTGCTTTTTTGACAGAACCGAATCCAGAGCAAAACAACACCTTCGTTGATTCCCCAAATTAACCAGCCCAAGTCCAAATCCTACAACAAATCCCTCCTCACACTTCCTTACTGAGGCGCCTCAAGGGTTGTCTCCCTCATTGCAACAAGCCCATAAACCCAACCTTGTCTGACTGCAGGCATTGTTCTGGTCGGCTTTGGCTAAAGGACATCAACACTATCAAGAGAAACCACAGGAAAGTTTTAGGTAGGCAAGTGACATGACATGGCTTATATTTTTTAAATGAACACTCAAGCTGTTATGAGCAGATGGTTTTATGGAGGCAAGAGTGTGGAAGCAAAAAATCTAGATGACGTGAGCCTGAATTAAAACAGTGACAGTGTCTGGGCACAGTGGCTCACACTTGTAATCCCAGCTCTTTGGGAGGCTGAGGTGGGAGGATCGCTTGAGGCCAGGAGTTCAGCCTGGGCAACATAACAAGACTCCATCTCTATAAGAACTTTTCAAATTAGCCAGACATGATGGTATGTGCCTATAGTCCCAGCTATTTGGGAGGCCGAGGCAGGAGGATCCCTTGAGCCCAGGAATTTGAGGCTGCAGTGAGTTATGATCATGCCACTACACTCCAACCTGGGTGACAGAGAGAGACCCTGTCTATAAAAAAAAAAATACAAAAAACAGTGACAGTGGTAATGGAGAAAAGACAGCTCTGAAAAGCATGACAGAAGATTTGTCATGGGAAGTCAAGGAGAAGGACAGTGAGTTTTAGAAAGAGGGAAGAACCAAAGAGCTCCCCTCCCAAACTAGGATAGTGAATAAATTAGGCAGTAGATAAGAAAGGGGAATAGATACAAGGGTAGCATAGGAGACTGCAAATTTGGTTTTTAAATATGCTGAGTTGAATGTGGAGAATAGAAGCAGGTGGGTAGGAGGTTGGGGCTCAGCCCTGCAGGGTCTTGAACATCACGCTAAGCAATTTAGATTTTGTGCAATAGGTATAGATCAGTGACCCTCTTAAAGTGAGCATTAAGGAAACCAAGACAAGAGGAAAGGAAAGGAAAAATCACCAGGGGTCAGGTCAGTTTTTCTGTTTTAGTCCTAAAGGGAACCAAAAGGGTCCCCTTGTCCAAATGCAAGTGCCGTGCCGAGTCCCTCTGATTCTGAGAGTCACCAGAGCTTTAGTAGAACTAAAACTTATCAGGAAACCACCCATTTTCTATCTCCCCTTTTGGGCAAATTTGCATCTCCTGAGAAGGGTTTCATATTATTTATTTTATTATATCTATGCACCCACCTCCTTTTCCACATGACCAACTCTTGTTTATGCTTCAAGATGCAGACCACATGTCACCTTGTTTGTGAAAATGTCTCTGATCAATACCCCTATATCACTGCCCTCTCTTTGCTGCGACTGCAGCTTGTATCCTATCTCCTATCACTACTGCTTCTACTACTGATTACTGTCACTACTACTGCTACAGACAAGAATAAGCTCTGGACACCCAATGAGGTGCTTTGCACATAGCAACTCTTAATTTTCACAACAACCCATCGCACTTGGTGTTATTCTCACTTTATAGACGAGAGAACTGAAGCTCAGAAAGGCTAAATGACTTGCTCAAAGTTACAGAGCTTGGTATTTGGCAAAGTTGGGAGGTATGTGGGTATACAAGCTACACTTTTTCTTTCCATAACTATTATATTACATAGCACATTGCATGTTAATTATTTATGTATACACCTCTCCTGCTGGACTGTGGGCTCTTTGGAGACAGGCTGTGTCTTCCCCAGCATATGATACGTGGTCAAATGTTACCTAAGAAGATGAAAGGCAGGTACAGATAGTGATGGAGAGAATGCAAGGTGCTGTGGAATGGAAGAATTAGTGCTTTATACCAATGCTTATCAACCTTTGTCACAGAAACAATGATGTTTGTATGGCACACTGGGGTAAACTGGGGGGATCTGGATTCTGGGAGGAAGATGCCCTAGGCTAGAGCAAACTGGATCATGGTAGGTACAGTATGTCTGGCAGCCTCAGTACCCACTTGGATTACTGTAGTGTCGAAGGTGAGTGCCATCTTTCTTAGAAGGATGAATGAATCCTTAAGAATGAATGAATGAATGAATGATTTAGATGCAAGAAAGGAAGATCTTTCTTTCTTACTTACTTACCTTCTACTCTCCTGACCCCAGACTCCCCAAAGCATGAAGCTCAGCAGAGATTCCTTGAACCCCCAGGCTGATTTTTCAGCTCCCAACCTTGCTCATTTGTTTACCTATGACTTAGTGATTCCCAACCCTCAATGCTGCAACATATTTTTTTACAACATATACATCTCACTTTTATTTGCACCCCTCCACACATTCTTTTT
>VBSM01003156.1:3052094-3089149 GCA_008086735.1 Cheirogaleus medius
GCTCAGGCTGGTTTCGAACTCCTGACCTTGAGCGATCCTCCCTCCTCCGCCTCCCAGAGTGCTAGGATTACAGGTGTGAGCCACCACGCCCAGCCCACACATTCTTGCTTTTAAAAAAAAATCACCCCAACATAGTTTTTAAATTAAGTTTAAATTGACTTTTCATGGTCAAATTTTCAAGAACAAGAGACTATTTGGTTTTTGACAACCCCTATGAGGTAAAAAAAACAAACAAAAAATAATCACTAGACAGGAGTAGATTTGGACCAAGCCTGAGGCTAGAGGGAGTGAGGCTGTGGCTGAGATAGGAGTGGGCTTGCCGGTGGGGCTCAGAGGCTTCCCACGTCTCCCTCCACAGCTGCTCCGCTCTGTATTCATTGCTCTTTCTTTTTTTAAAGAATATGTAGTGTTTCATGTAAATACATATCTTATAAAAATTTGAAAAATTAGTTAATCAAGAGGGAAAATAAGGGCAAAAAAGAAAAGTTGGGACTAAGATTGAGTTTAGCAGCAAAAATGTTGTGGAAAGGACCGAGATTTCTAGAAGTCAAAATAAGGAGGAAGGAAGACCTCTTTGTTTTACATGACTTACAGTGTGCAGTAGACAGCAAAACCCAAATGTCTGAGAGGAGCGTGTTCCAGAGAAGACACTGTGTAATGTCCAAGGAGCAAGTCCCTGACAGCGGCCCAGACGTCCTCTTCCATCACCATCTGGGGTGGAGTTTACTGCAGCCTCTTCACCCTGATACTCAGAGTTCCAAAAGTAACTTGGACACAGGATGGTTACAACGTGCTACCACCTCCCCATTTCCTATCGCTTTTATTTACTTATTTTTTTTGTCTACTTGCCTAGAATATTTTGAGACAGTAAAAACTATGTTTTATTCATCTTTGTATTTACTCTAGTACGTACAGTGGGCAACATGAAGGTCAACACATCGACTGCCACACTAGAAAAAAAATTTTTTTGCCGTAGGCCCAAGGCGTTTTATTAGGAAAACAGAATAAAAACTTCAAAAACAAAATGATCCTTTCTAATTTAATGAAAAATTTGTTACTTTTTGTTGTTTTCTGTGCATGAGTTATATGATGCAACTTGAAATATAGTTCTTGCAACTCCTAAGGTGAAGAGACGTGTGAGTTACATATGCTTCACGAGGCCTTGGGCTAAAAACTAGCGTGAGTTAAATGCAACTCACATGGCAGTTAATGTGTTAAAACTGGTTTATTAATGAAATAATAATACATGTAAGAATCCAAGAAGGGAAGTTCATTTAAAAGGAATTGATAGCTGGGTTCTATTCCCTGGGGCCTTACAAGATCTTTTCTGGTTTTCATTCATTCAGTAAACTTTTAGAGCATCTGCCTGATGTTGAGCTCTGGCAGTAACTACAATAAGCTAACACTGAGCCTCCCCACACTAAAAGAGCTCATAGTCAAATTAGGTAAAGAACTCATGCAAAGGGACATGTTCATGTTAACATGCTGCTAAGGAGGTTAAGAGGAGTAAGAAATGAATTCTTCCTGGGAGACTGAAGGAGTGTGTATGTGTGTGTGTGGGTGTGGGTGTGTGGAGGTGGAGGGGGCAGATAATAACATATTCTTGAGGGAGGTGACATTCGAACCCAGTCTTGATTGATGAGTTAGATTTTTTCTTTTTTAATTTTATACTTTTCTCTAAGTTCACGTCAGGCAAATGATGTACTGACATTGTGACAAGGTTTGAGGGAAGTACATCTCACACTTGGGCATGAAAACCCAATCATCATGCTTACGAACTACAAAAGGACCTGGTGAGTTAGATTTCATCAGGCAAAGCCACAGCCAGGAATTGCCATGACATGTTGGGGGGTCAGTGTGCAGATTGCAGTGAGAGTCTGTCACAGGGAAAGGGGACCTGGAGGGCTAGCTGGAGATCAGGTGACGAGGGAGGTCAGGACCCAATGGCAGACAGTCACATATAAAGGTGGACTAGCATACAGTCCAGTTTAGGAAGGTTATCCCATGTAATTATTATATCACCTCCTTTTAGTCTCGACCAGAGTCTGGATTTGGATGACAAATTATATGGCTACCCTACTTACAGGGTGATCCATTCTGTCCCCTCTCCTACTTCTTTTTTATCTCAGGTCAAACCCTTCTATTCTGTCCTGGCTCCCACCTCCCCCATTACAGTGGGAGAGCTCTTCCAGGAAATGAATTGAGACCATCAGAAAGGAGGATTCAGTTGCTGTTCCCTGGCCGGCAGAATTGAACAGATCTGAACACGTGCCTGGCTGAGGCCAGGAGGCTGGTGCTCCCTTCCTAGCCCTGGACCAAACTGTTTATTTCTGGAAAATCCTCCTTTTCTCCCCTATATCTAATCTTTCTTCCAGGCCCAGCTGAAATCCCCTCCCCTCCCAGCAGCCTTATGAGGTCTCTTCCAGAATTTGTATCTCTCCTTCTTTCTCCCATAGTGTCACGTGTGAAGCCGTATCATATTGTCATGATGAATAACTTATACTTTGTGTATATCTCCCTCACTCAACTGTCAGCCCTGATTAGACATCTCTGTGTTCTTCACGGTACCTAGAAATCTGTCACCATCGGAACAATCATCACGATCACCCTCACATCATGAAAGCTCGAGGTGACAGGCCAGGCATTGTGGTAAGGGATTTCTTTGCATATCTCATTCAATCATCGGAATAACTTTATGACATCAGTCTTACTATTATCCCCACTTTATAGATGACATTAATTCTCAGAGAGGTGAGACAACTTGTCCATGTCACAGAGCTAGTAAGCAGCTGTGCTAGGACTTGAGCCCAGGTCTGTCTGATTTGACTCTGAGATCCCACTTTTAAAGCAGTGGCAAATCACAGATTTGAACTTTCACATTTAGAAAGTTCATATTTAGTTCCAAAGTGCTTTGCATCCATTAGCTCATTTAATCTCAGGTAACCTAGGGATTTGACATGCTAACTTCATTTTAAAGAGGACCAAACAGAGGTACAAGGAATCACCAGAGACCAGTATTTGACCCAGTTCAGATCCATAGTTTTACTGCTATGCTAAGATACAGTATCCTGTAAAAGCTACTTTACTTCTCCAAGGCTCAGTTTCCTCTTTGGCAAAATGGGGATATTCTCAGTGAGTAATTAAAATCATTATTTCAAAGAATTAAATGAAATAATCTTTGCAAAGGCAAATTCTAAATACTTAGTGAGTACTAGGCATTATTCTTCTTAATATTGGAGCCAGACAGATTGTAGTTTATCGTGTGACTTTGGGCAAGTCAAGTAACTACTCTGAGCCTCAGTTTCCTCATAAAAATGGGAATTACCTATCTTAGGGTTTGTGAAGATTCACTGAAAAGCAATTACAAAGGTATTTTTCACGCAGAGAACATGTCTGTAAATGGTAGTGACCTGCTTCCGGAGCAGCAATTTAGGAGAAGACTCCGGAAGGCCACCAGTCACTCAGTCCTTAGCTGACAGTCGGTTCTAATATGCTCACATCAGACCAGCAGGAGAAACAATCCTAAACATCATCATATCAGTGTTATTTGGATTTCAATCACCTCTTCCTCTCAGGATAATTCCTCTCAGAATTATCAAAAAAATTTTCCAATTTCAAAGCTGTATCATATGTCCTGTGGTCAGTTCTATTCTATCTCCCTGTTGAACCTCCCACCAAAGACCACATGTACTTGAACAAAGTGGGGTTAATCAGCTCTTTTGCAACAAGGGTGACAGAACAACACAGGAACATGCTCTTCAGAGAAAACTGTGGGGCTTCTCAGCAAGAGGGTGTTAGACAAGGGGGTTGTTAAGAACTTGAGCTTGTATTAGGTGACTTGGAGGAGGTTTGAGGAGGTACAGCATGTGGAGCCAATTCTATGGTTGGGTATCTTACTTTTTGTCTAGGTGGTAGAAGGAAGAGAATGGGCTAAAGCTTAAATTAGTAATGATGCAGCAGTCATGTTTGGTTATTTTTAAGGTTTGGACAGAATTCTTGTAACTGTGTGTACACTCAGACAGAGCCATGCTCTGTGGTTGTTTCAGTGGCCCAGAGTCCACCTGATCCTCTGCCAAGGTGCCCCCCTGCAGCCTCCTATAGCTCCCCTCCTTGTAGCACCTGAAGCCATCCCTTACTCCCAGAGCAACAGTCCCCCAGCCACTATGGTGCCCACCCCACTGCTGGACCCCGAGCCAGCTTGGCTCAAGAGCTTAGCCAACAAGGAGGGGTCACCGATGTTGGCCTGCCGCCAGTGGTCAGATCCTTGCAGCCTCATCCAGGGCCTCTGATTACTGGAGTCCACCAGGACAGAAAGCCTGTGGCAGGGGCTGCTGTTGAGCAAGGGTGGCCGAGGAAGAAATGAGGGGCGTCCAGACAGCTGTCTGCTGCTAGGCAGAGTGCCCCAGCCCCGAGGCAGCTGAGAATCCGACAGACAAGGTAATCCGACAAACCAGGTAAGCCTGATTGCTGGCTGTATCCGGTTTGGCACTTCATGGTATAGTCCCGTAGCTGTCCGGGTGGAATACCGGCTTGGTTCTTCAGGAGGCCAGCCAAGGAATGCCCACCTGGCAGCTGAAGAAGCCTCCAAAAAGGACTGCCTGGGCCGCACCCAGCTCTAAGTCGCTGCTGAGGCGCATATCACGGTCGCCAAAGAGTGCCAGTGGGTAGAAGCAGGGGGGTCAGGATTGGGCCCTGGTGAGCAGGTTGAAGCTACTGGGGCTATGGAGGCCTCCAAAGAGCAAGTCCGAGGTGGCAGGCGAGGGGGCCTGCGCGGGTACTCCCCAGCAGGCAGCCAGGCGCACCACGCTGCGCGCGCAGTCTGGCAGCATGGGAAGAAGAGCCCGTGCTCCAGCGCTTATGATGCTGCTGCTGGACTCAAGGCGGGGCTCGCTCGACGTCGTCAATGTGTCGCGCAGCGCGCTGGCCCTGTAGTTGGCACGTTCGAGATGCCGCAGGCCTGGCAGAGGGCCTCAGCGTCGGGCCGGAACTCGGCGTCGCGCTCCCGGAAGGCGCCCCCTACGCGGAAGTTGGCCTGGCTGCCGCGTTCTCAGGAGCCAGTGTCCACGTCGGCCTGGAGTTGAAGGTGGGCGCACAACCTGGATGTGCGTTGACCGCATAGTAGCGGGGGATGGCGCGGCGCACAGTGGCGGGCCTTGCCGGTGTAGTCGGGCCTGCCGCCGTGGCTGTGCGTCTTGGAGCCCACCGTTGTCCGCATGTAGTCCAAGGAGCTGGCTCGGTACCTGCCCGGCGGCCGCTCCCGGCGTTGACCGTGTGGAAGAACACGTCCGAGGCAGCTGCTGTGACGTCGCTCTTCTCTTGGGCCTGGCTGTCCACCAGCTCCCGCCTCACCTGGTCCTCTTGCACCAAGGTGGCCCCAGCCTCCACTTGGGTGAGGACGTGCATGCCATACCTCAGCACAAGCATCTCTGCCAGGTACTCGGCCTCGTCGGTCTGGTTGTTCTCCAGGTGGTTGCTGTGGGCCGGCGTGTGCTGCCGGAAAGCGGGCTGGAAGTCCGGGGTCTTTCCCAGAGTAGATGCTGTGGCGGACCTGCTCTCTGGCTTCGACGGTCTGGTACTCCAGGTTGTATGCCTGGACATTCTGGCAGTCGGCCGAGAGCCATTGAGAAGGGAGAGGGAGGAGAGGTCCGTTTTGACAGAGGCCACCCAGAGGTTGGGGTAATTGAGCTAGAGGTCAGTGAGCTCCACAGGGGTCTCTATGAAGCTCTCCCAACAGGGCACCACGTGCACGTGGTCTGGGATGAGATAGTCTGTGTCCTTCATGGTGAGGTATTGGAGAGTAGTCGCGCCACTGCCCCAGCCCCAGCTCCACTTTGCACAGGTTGTCCCAGCTGCCGACAGCAGTGCCCCCAGCATCAGCACGTTCGGTGCCTGCCTGCAGCCTTAGAACCCGGGCATCCCGAGGTCTCCTATCCCTGGTCGCCCAGCCTAGAGCAGAACCAGCAGGAGCGCAAGGCACAAGGCCATGGCTGGAGGAGAGCTTCACTTTGGCAGCCTGTTGTCCCCCGTCTTCTCCATGAGGGGAAGCCCCAGGCCTGAGAGCTAAAGTATGTCCAACAGCTGGGTAGTGACTTGGCCCCCACGAAGGGCCCCTCTCAATGAGCAGTCCCCTCCCAGGCTGCTCTCCTTGAAGTCTTCAGATAAAGAATAACAAGGACGTCCTTTGTCAGAAGCATCCAGGGGAGTGAAACTGGGACAGATTCCAGGCTTTGGGCTGGGCCAGGGAGGGAAGAACTAAGCTGGTCAAATGCATACTGTCCCAGCGCCCTCCGACCTCAGCTCTATGAAGAAAACCAAATGTTCACATTTATCGATCACCTAATATTTTAGTTTTTCACTTGATCCTTGTCACAGGCTGCAGATAGGGTCCTGCTATTGCAATTTGCAAATAAAAGTAAGGCTGAGACTGGCCAAGGAACTGGTGCAGGAGCACAGCCAGGAATGTGCTTACCTTCCAGCCCTGGAGAGCTGGGACCCTCTCTTCCTCTGACCAGCCAACCTGTGAGGCGTGGTGGCTGGGAGGTCACACTCACTGGAGACTGATTTCCTTGTGGGCCTTCAGCAGATATGCCAGAAAGGACGCCCTCTCTGTGCTGGCGCAGGATCGGGGCAGCTGTAAGAAGTGAGGGGTGGCTATACCAATGCTCCAGAGCCCTGCTGCTCGGGCAAGGCAGAGTGTCTCAAGGGGGTCTGAGTAAACTCCACAAACACTCTGGGACCCAAGGATTTTCCTTGTCCTATTCCTTTTACTTGCAGCCCTCTAGGGGTTTGCCCTTTCCCCGAGACTAGCAACTGCTCTAAATGAGCCTCTGGACTAGGTGCTTTATAATCCCATTTTAACCTCTCACCATTCTCCTTTTACACATTAGGAAACAGACCTACAGAAGTCAGGTAAAGTGCCCAAGGTCACAGTTAGTACAACACAGAGCCAACATCTGAATCCCATTTCATTTGATGCAGAAGCACGGTTTCCATTCACTGATCTGTGCTTGGTGTTTCTCCTTCCTATTCACTCTCGAGGTCCTGGTTTTTATCCCTCTTGGGGCATTTGCAGTTAAAGAAGGCTTATGGAAAGGGCATGTAGGTGACTCCTGGGTAGAGCTGATTGCAGCAGTGTGCTCGGAACGGAAGTCTTTTCTCCCGCCATGTACTGGGAGAGTCAGCACCACCCAGAGGAATGGGTGCTGTGCTTGACTTCTCAAGATCCGAATTGGAATCTGGGCTCTGTCATTTCATCAGTTGAGCCCTCCAGCTCTTATGGCTTTCTTCCCTGAGTCTCACTCCCCTCATCTGTTACAGGATAAGAACAATACAAACCTCTTCAGGCTTGAGCAGTTAGATGTAAAATGTCCAACCGATTGCCTGGCACAAAATAGGGTGTTCTTTCAGAGAAGTGGGTTAGGTGACTTGTTCAAGGTCTGGATTTGTACCCAGGTTTGTCTGAAACCAGACCTAGTTAGTGCTTTTTCAATACAATGCTTCCAATCTCTATGTTTATACTCTCTTATTTAAAATGTGATGATTTATCAAAAGGTAATCTGGTATGGAATATTTCCTGGAAAGAAGGCTTTTCTCTGAGAAAACAACACAATTTTTTTTCTCCCTCTTAGTCCTTCCTAGGACAGGGACAAGTGATGATGCTGCTTCCCACATCCCACTGAGTTTCCTAAGCTCTTAACCTAGGGACAAGCACTTCGTGGAATTATATAATATATATATATATATATATATATGTATATATATATATATTTCCACTTTCCACAGCTAATGTATTTTCCTCTTTTTATTTGATTTTATTTTTACCTCATGACATTTAAATCCAAAGGAATTTGGGGATTCCTCATGTTTGGTTATAGCTCTTTCTCAGGACCTGGGGCAGGTTTGGGGGCATTTTATAGCTGTGAATACGAGAGAAAATAAACATGCTTTGGCTGAATGGTGATGAAACATTTGCTGATGTGGATAAGATACCAGTGGGAGGAGGGCAAGGAAAATTCTGTGAGGATGTTTTGTTACCAGCCCTGGGCAGCACTTGCTGAGCCCGGTGATTAGGAAGGGTCAGTTGATGCCCAGCACGCACATCCCCCAATTGTTCAGAGGCAGCGTAAGGACCATGCAGGCAGGACAGACTTTAGAGTTAGATGCCAAGGCCCTGGGTGACCTTGGATAAGAAGTGTGACTTCCTATAAAATAGGAACAAACAGGACTTTTTAGTTATTAACTTAAAAAAATACAATACATGCTTGTTATGGAAAATTAAAAGAGTAAAGAGGTTATATAAAAAAGACTTCTCACCCAATTGTTCTTCCCAGAGATGACCACTGTAAACAGGTAGGTGTTTATCCTTCCAGTTATGTTTCCCTACATGAATGCATCTACCCAGACACAATGACACATACTGTTTTCTTTTACAAAAATGGTTACCAGGCCACACACACTTTTACCCATGAAGAAACTGATTCCCAAAAAAAGGAAATTATATGTGCAAGGTCACGCAAAGATAGATTGGAACAAGGATGGAACTGGACCTGAATCTCTTGAAGGGAGTCCCAGGTTTAGTCTACCTCCCACCCTACCTACCTCCCTCTCTTGGGCTGTGTGCATTCTAATTGAGCATCCCAGGGGACACAAACGCGGACAGTTATTCTGGCAGATAGTCAAGGTCAAAATATTTAATACCCTGCAAATTGCAGAACCAGCCAATCAGAACTAACACTAGCTGCAAATGACCTTCCTGAGGTTACTGGCTAAATATTGGCCCTGCATGTAGGGGTGTCATTTCATATCGTACTTGTCTTTCGGTTCATGGTTAGGAAGGAATCCATGAATGAATGAATGAGGATGCAAAGTGACCTTAAATAATACCACAAAGGAAGAAAGAAACTTCCTTCAATAGAAGCACAGTGCTTCCTGTTGACATGTCTAAGCTAAAAAAGAAAAAAAAAATAAGAAAGAAAAATATAAAATAAATAAAAAAAAAATAGAAGCACAGTGCTATTAACTGGAACATTATCTGTCTATGCATTTTAAAAATATGGACCCGGTAAAAGGGGAAGAGGCAATAATGGAAAAGGAAAGAAGCAGAACAAGAGAGTTTGTTGCAGTTCAGCAGAACTGGATTTGGTATATAGTTCTGTACTTAGTGGTTCTGTGACCTTGGATAAGTGACTTAATCTCCTTTGCTTTTTATTCTGTAAACATCTGTGAATGTGAGGAGAAGAGGAACAAAGAGTAATTTAACTAAGATTATACCAATTAAGAATCAGATAGGCTGAGGGGTCTGAGGGACTTTTAGTCTGGTGGGCTTATAATTAATTCAATGTTAAGGGTAGCCCAGGGATCCTGAATCCCTCATGGGGTCTGGAGGCCTTTCTCATCCTCAGTTCAACCCGAGGGGGATTCTGAGTTGAACCTCTAAATAACCCCTATTCCCTCTGTGTGCACCCCTACCCCCACCCCACCATACACATGAAAGGATCACCTGACCAAGAAACCTGTAGGCTTAAAGAAACTCCAGGTCCCTCCCTCCCTCTTCCCAAGGGCCCTGGCAATCCCTGCTTCCTGCAGTCTCCCCGCCTTTCTTATGATACTTTCTTTTTTCAAGGATTTCTCAGGGGTCTGCCCCACCTGATAATGGACATACATATTCTTAGGATGTTAGTTTTGAGAAGACCCAGAACCATCAAAGAGATGAAGAAAGCTGGAAGGGAAAGATGGATACAGAGAAAAGCCCTGACCAGCATCATGGAGCTAACTTGTGTCCTCAGAACTCATAATTCATAGCATCATTATATCTTCTCTGGATGATATTATAACCTCCCCACAAGTGTCCCCACCTCCTAAGGGACAGCTGAGACAACTAACCAACCACTTAGACAAAAACCTGCAGTGGCTCATTGTTTATAGCATTGATTCCCAATTAAGCCTCTTAAAAATAGAGGTTTCTTAGATTTCATTGAATCAGAATGTTAGAAGATAAGTTCTAAGAACCAAACTACCTACACCCTGTAGAGCTTACTGTCTACATTAGCATGACATTACCATTCCATTGTCTTCATTAGCATAACTTCACCATTCCAGGACATTCTTGCCCAAACAAACGGCTTGACTATTCATCACAGAAATTTTCCAAAATATCCATCAACTCTTCAGTGAAAAGCATCAACAGTTTGTGCCCTCAGATTATGGGATCCCTTGCCTTACCTTGCTTTCCCCACCATCCTTAGTCTATTGTGTTGTGATACTTACCCAGTTCAATTCAAGACCTTCCTCCACTGTCTAGTGAGGGAACTAACTGCCTTAAATCAGCTGTCCAATTCTCCATAAATTCTAACCTGGCCTTCTGAGACACTGCTAAATCTCTATGAGATTATGTTCAGTTTGTATTGGTGGTATTTGGGGAAACAGCGTTTGATAGTCCCTAAGGGATTCTGTAGCATGGTTAGATTTGAGAACTACTGGACAAAATTAAGTCCAAAAATGCTGTGCCTAACATTCAGGGTCCCCAGCAAGTTTTAAAGAGGTTAAAATTTATCTTAGATCACCAATAAAGTAATAGAAAAAAATAAACAAAGAAAAAACAAACAAACAAAAAACTCTATACTTTAACTCTACCCCCCCCATTTTGACTTTATGTTGTCTCAGTTTACTTATTTTTACATTTTATCTTAAGAGATTGATGTAAGTATTATCATTTTTGGCAGATTTGTCTTTTGGACTTCATATCAGAGTTATGAGTGGCTTGAAAACCACAATTACAGATTTAGAGTATCTGGGTTTATCTGTGTATTAATACTTAATTTTACTAGTGAGTTTTATACCTCCAAATGTTTTCTTTTTGCATGTTAATTTTTTTTCTTTCCAATTGGACAACTCCTGTTAACATTTCTTGTAAGATGGGTGGTGGTGAATTAGCTCAGATTTTGTTAGTCTGGGAAAGACTTTATCTCTTTTTCATATTTGAAGGATAGCTTTGCTGGACACCATGTTCTTGGATGACAGTTGTTTTCTTTTAGCACTTCAAAAATGTTGTTCCTTTCACTCCTGGCATGGTTTCCATTGAGAAGTCTATTGCCAGATTATTGATTTTCTATGTTATCTTGGAGATTGCTGAGTTTCCTTAAAACTGCTATTTTGAATTCTTGGTCTGAGTGTTCACATTTCACCATCTTGTTAGTGTCAGTTACTTGCTTTGTTTATTTGGGGAGGTTGCGATTCCTTTTTTGTTGTTTCTTATGGATGTACATCTATGTCTTTGCATTGAAGGATTAGTTATTTATTTTGGCCTTTTCTATCTGACTTGTTTTGGCTTTTATTGGACATGTTTGCTTACAGATTCTTTGTAATTTACCTATTATTTTCTTTCTTTTTATCCCTCTAGGTTGTTGCCTCCTTTTTGACACTAGATGGGGCTTGAAGGCCAGGTTTGCCTCAGTTCCAGTAAATCGAGTGCCTCCTGTCTGGAATGTGGGTGGCTGCAAAGGGGATATCTAAGTAGTATGGGAAGTCCGCGTAGGGGTTTGTGCTCAGGGGGACCTAAGGGACAAACCTACTATAGCGTAGTACTGCTGAGCAGCCACTCTGATTTTGTGTCCCCTTTGGCTGAGTTACAGAGCAGAGTTTTCAGGGCTGGGCACGGGCATCCTGTCTCCCTTTGTCTCTGGCTGTCCTCAGGGATATTTCTCCCTTCAGGCTCTCCTGATACTTCCCAGGGGTTGAGGCAGGGACAGGTCTCCTGCCAAGGAATCCAGGATTGTGAGGTAACTGGTTGTCCAGCTCGATCTCACTTTTTCAGTGTAGGAATGGTTGTTCTGGGGAAATTTCCCACACAGTTGGTGCTGGGCAGATTGGTAGGAGAGGCATCATGGATATGGGAGTCCAATCCTCTTACTTTCTGCTTGGAGTTTTTTTTCACTTCTTTGTGGCCTTTAAAACTGCCCCTCCTCATATTTGAGTTCTGGGATATTGTTGGTGAGAATCTCAGTGCTGTATATGTGTTTTTGGTTTTCTGTTGGGGAGAGTGAAGCCAGCCTGCTTTGATGCTGCCATTTTGGAATTAGAAGTCACAAACCCTATGTTTTAAACTAGTCCATTTTCTTATATTTGATTGGTTTTGTGCTTTTATTCATGCTTTACACCCTGCTCATCCTTCTCCTATAGCTCAGCATCTTTTTATTAGCTGTATTGTAACTAGTCTCCGAAGATAGTCCCCAATTAACCAGGATTCATGCTCCTGGGAAGTCCCAAGTAAATTTGCATTGGGCCTGTGACTCACTCTAGGCGTCCTCAAACTATGGCCCGCGGGCCACATGCAGCACGCCGAGGACATTTATCCAGCCTGCCGGGTGTTTTTGCCTGTATTGTTTTTTTACTTCAAAATAAGATATGTGCAGTGTGCATAGGAATTTGTTCTTAGTTTTGTTTTTTAAACTATAGTCCAGCCCTCCAACGGTCTGAGGGACAGTGAACTGGCCCCTTGTTTAAAAATTTTGAGGACCCCTGCACCGGTTCAATATGGCAGACGTGAAGCTGTTCCTACACCTAGACAGCCTGGGAGCTTGCGCTTCTGGGAACCTGTGCCAATAGGCTACTCTGCTGGAGAGGACACATGGAGAGGGAGAGATCATAAAACTATTGAAGAGAAAGAGGAGCCCAGCTCTGCCACCGTCCTGGCTTACCACAGCCTGCATGCTGTCCTTGCATAGGTGCTAGGTATGAAAATGAGCCATTTTGGGCATTCAAGCCCCACTGAGCTCCCAGCCATGGAACACAAGGGATGTCCTGCTGAGCCCCATCAAACCACAGAACAGTGAGGGTGAAAGGATGGTCGTTTCAGACCACCGTGTTTTGTGGTGGTTTATTATGCAGCAATAGATAACCAGACACCCAATTTCAAGGCCCTTTGCAGAAGCTACTCCTTTAGGAAGCTTGTTGTACTATCCCACTACCTTCCCATTCCACAGCTGGAAGTTCCCTACTGAAGTCAAACAGAAGATATCCAATCCCTGAATGGAACTTTCCATCTCGTCTTGCCTCCCCTTGAAGTGTATTCTATGAATTCCATATATTTTATGGCCAATGGGCCTTTTGGGGCGAGACAAGCAATTTAGGAAAAACTACTCTTTCACTAAGGGTCAGAAAAATTTGTGATATATGGTTACTCCCAGTAGATACAATGTGCTGCCTACAAAGATAAAACTACTATCCAGGGAAGAGGTCATAGCTTTCATCTTTAAAATTGCCCAGTTTCGAGTTTATCTAATGGAGATGGGGTTAACTGCTGTATTAAGGAAGTACGGGGGTATAAACACAGGAGGAAGAATAAGGGGAAAAAGTGGAGGGGGGCATTCAACCTTTTCAGTTTATGGGTGCAGCCTTTTGACTAAGTTGTTACCCATGACCATACTTTTCTGACTGTTTTAAAAGCCTATAGTGTGGATAAAATTAGGGGTGAGCAGTTGATTTTGCTGTGGAGGCCCGGAGCTGCTCACAGTGTCGGCATCATTGGCCAGCAGAGGGCAGTGCAGACAAAAGCATTGCCTGCAGGAGCGACTCCAGAGTTTTAAGTGGATTACAGAGACATCATTGCTTTGCCAGCTGTTTTGTGAGACGGGATGACTATTTCTGCCTTTGGCACGATATACACAGGATATAAGTCTCCTCTGCCTTGTGTGGTATGCCGGAAGTATTTATAAGTGGGGGCGTCAGTGTCTACTTTCAACTCCTGCCTGCGCCAGCTGTGTATACCGTGCATATTTACTGTACAGCCTGGTGCTCCGTATGTGGGGTTAACTGAAAGTTGGAAAAGGAGCAGGAAAACTGATACACTCATTCATTGGGCAGAGTCGCTGTGAAGGGCAGTCTGGCTGTCTGTGCACAGGAACCATGATTTTGTGCATGCTCCTTTTTTAACTCAGTGTCTTCATGTCTGGGAATCCATTCAAAACAAATGATTCCAAGGAAGAAAAAAATATTCGCATTCAAAGCATTTAGAGTGGCACAAGTTGTGGTGGAGTGCGCATGTCTTTCTGCAACAGAGAAATGTTGCGAGGAGTGTAGTTAGCTTGCAGCCTCCAGCGGCTGCGCATTCAAGATCTGCCACAGCGTTTGGACTCAGTCTATATTCTCCTTAGGCTTCTTCTAGGGGATGTTAAGGGTTCTCTCTTAGAAAGTGAGCTTTCAGCTAAAGCTTGAGGGATCGATAGGACTTACACCAAGAGTGATCAGTGTAGCGTTCCAGCAGAGGAGTTATTCATAAGCCAGACTATAAGCAGAATTTCACTCCACCTTGGTTACCAAGGGTTGTGCTCCCATTAGACCCATCAGTTTCCCACAAAAGACCCCAAACATGCCCTCACCTTGAATCTGCAAATGTTGTTTCCAGTTGATGGTCCCTGGCAAGCCAAAAACCTTTTGTAAATCCCCTGGGTTCTTATCCAGGTAAGTGTTGGCATAGTGATCAAAGTCATCTATCATCTGATGGATGAGTTAGGAAAAGAAAAGGAAAAAGGTTGGACTTCAAACACTGGGAAGTCTATGCGAACAGAAAATCTGTTGCTCTCGGCTTTGACATAAATATCACAGGGAATGAGCGCAGGTCCTAAAACAGAACAGTCACTCCTACCTGTTCTCGTGGCTGGATGATGGCTTTGTTAAAATTAGGCCACCTGTCCTCCAGCATCTGGGGCTCCATCCTCTGGTTTACATGGAAGATTGTATAAAAACCTGTAGCAGCGCAAAGAATAGGGAGGGTCAGAACACTGTGAGAAGGCATCAGATCATTGTATGGTTGTGGTAAATCTTGAAATAAATGCATAGACTCTAAGGGCTGCCAGGGTTGGAGTCTGTGTACAGCATGTGGTGTCTGCTTGAACAGCTCGAGTTAAAGGGAAGTTGCTACCTTCAAAGGTGACCCAATCCATCCTTGATCTGCTCTGATTAGTAGAAAGGTTTGCTTTCTGCTTAGTAGAAATTGGTCTCCCTGATAATCTCATGTTACATTCTCAGTTTTGGAGCCATTGTGAAAAATTCTATCTTTTATTGTCACCTGACAAAGCTTCAAGTGGTTGAGGAATATTCAGCCACTTAAGTAATAATAAATATTGCTACTATAATAATTATATTATCATTAACCACCCCTATTATATGTCAACTACTATGCTAGACATTTAGGAAATTATCCAATTTAATTTTTAAACTACCTGTCAAGGCAGGTCCTATTATCCTTATTTTAGAGTTTATAAAACTGAGGATTAGAGACAAGTTACTTGCTAGCAAGTCATGGAGTTCCATTAGATTTGTGCAACTTCAGACCTGGTACTCTGTCTCCTCTCTCATGCTCCATGTGTCTAGGATGATTAAAGATGGGGAAAAGAAGCAGTGTGGAGGGGAAAGATTGACGAAAGGAAACAACACACATATTATTTGTTGAAGAGGATATGATGTTTTAAAAAATGACTGTATTTATGGTTGTAGCTGAACTTAACTTCCTTTAGGTCTAAGATGTGAAAACCTCTGAATTTGGGTGTGTGTGGGTGGAGGAAGTGGTCACGTTGCTGTATAGAACCTGGGCTCCCAGCCATCCTGCAGGTAGTAGGATGGTTACAAGTGCTAGAGTCAGCCTGCAGAGTTGGATTCCTGGCTTTGCCACTCACTTATTAGCTGTAAGCCCTTGGACAGCTTACTTAACTTCCTTTTGCCTCAGTTTCATGATCTGTATCATGGGGAAACATAATAGTACTTCCTGCTGTAAGCATTAAATGAGATAATACATTTTTTGATATCTGGCACACAGTAAGTGTGCCATTAAGGTTAGCCATTATTATCGTCACCTTCCCAAGGTAGTGGCAGAGCCAGGTGGGATTGGGAACCCTAGGTCAATGCTTCTTTCTTTCTCTTTTGGGTGAAAGTAAATAGATTTATTGCACAATGTATTGTTTATTTCAGCTGCCTTATTCTGCCATTTAAAAAATGTTTAATTGTGGTAAAATACAGATAACATAAAGTTTACCATCTTGACCAATTTTAAGTATACAGTTCTATAATGTTAAGTACATTGACATTTTGTGAAGTCTCCTAGATACATTATATCTTGTAAAACTATATTTCTATACTTATTAAACAACAACTCTCCATTTCTCCTTCCCTCCAGCCCCTGGCAACCACCATTCTATTAATACTTTGTCTCTATGAATGTGACTACTGTAGGCACCTCATATAAGTGGAATCATACAATATTTGCCTTTTTGTGATTGGCTTACTTCAGTTAGCATAATGTCTTCAAGGTTCATCCATGTTGTAGCATGTGTCAGAATTTTATTTCTTTTTACAGTTGAATAAAATTTTATTGAATGTATATACTGCATTTTGTTTAGCCATGCATCCATCCATGGACACTTGGGTTTCTTCCACCTTTTGTTATGAATAAAGCTGGCATAAACATGGGTGTACAAATACCTCTTTGAGACTCTGCTTTTAATTCTTTGTGGTATCTATTCAGAAGTGAAATTGCCAGATCATAAGTTGGTTCTATTTTTAATTCTTTGAGGAACCTCCATACTGTTTTTCTTATTGGCTGCATCATTTTATATTGCACAAGGGTTTCGATTGCTCTACATCCTCATCCATACTTGTTATTTTCTGGTTTTTTTTTTTATAGTAGCCATCCTAATGGGTAGGAGATGGTTTCTTATTGTAGTTTTTATTTGCATGTCTCTAATGATGAGTGATGTTGAGCATCTTTTATGTGCTTATCGGTCTTTGTATATCTTTGGAGAAATTCCTATTCAAGTCCTTTGTCCATTTTTTAAACAGTTTGCTAGTTTTTTTGTTGTTGTTCATTAGTAGGGTTTATTTATATATTCTGAATATTAACCCATTATCAAATATGTGATTTGAAAATATTTTCTCCCATTCTCTAGGTTGCCTTTTCACTCTCTTGATTTTGTTTATTGATGCATAAAACTTTAAAATTTTGATGTAATAATTGATGTATTTTTTTTGTTACCTGTGCTTTTGCTGTCATTTCCAAGAAATCATCACCAAATCCAATGAACCGTGTCCAGTGCTTTTATCATCAAGCATGGAGATAGGTTTGGTTTGACAGTAGAAACAACTTAAACTTCAGAAGCCCTTGACAGGTTGCAAAATGTTTTCACCCACATTGGATTATTTAAATTTACAAGCAATAGTCAGCTGATGGATGATGAAATACAGATGCAAAGAACTGGAGTGAGTTACTTAAAAATACTCAAGGGGAAAGTATTGGGCAGAATTGGTCTTTAGGATTATTAAAGAATTGGCCTGAGGTCCTATATTCAAAGCTTTCTCAGTATCACACAGGAGTTTTGGAAGCCTCTTACATGTGCAAATTGATAATCAGACTAAAGGGTCGAGAAATACAGGCCCCCTCCTGCATGCACACATTCACAGTAGCTTCATATTATGATCCAGACAGACTCAAAACGTTTTTAGCTCCTGGGTTAAAGTTTTTAACCCCAAGATGGGCAACATCTGACAGCAGCACATTCAGACGCTTAACCGAGAGGGAGCCCAGGAAGAGCAAGGAGCACATTGGGTGTCTGGTGTTTGAAGGACTGGAAAGAGATTATAGTGGTTTATGGTCATGGGCTGTGGAGAGGGTAGATTGTTCCTAAATATTGATTTACCCCTTGGTGGCTTCCAATCTGTAAAGGGCAGGTGTGGATCTCACTTCCTGACCACATACAGGATATCGTCAGATTATTTGGTAGTGGAGCAAATACACTTAAAGAGAAGAGATTTCCATGTCAGTAGGAACCTCACAGAAGCCTATATGTGATTTTTAGGAAAAGGGGGTTTTATAAAAGTGTCCTGACAGATGTGCCAATACACGACTTTTGATAGGACACCTGTCAGGTGCTTTCTTTACTTGGGCAGGTGGCAAACTGTCTTGGGAGTTCAGCTTCTGATGTGTCCCTGTGGGGTGGGAGTGGAGCCACGGTTTATAATGATAATATAGGGAGTCAGACTATTCTTCTCAGGACTCAGTTGCCTGGGACAGAACCTGCAGGTGCAAAGAACTGCAAACCAGGTGGTGCACATAAGTCTTCCTGCCATTCAAAACAACTCTGCAGGTGCAGGAGGAAAGCAGGTGGCTCGGCAGCGTCATGTCCCAGAGCCCCTGTTTCTGACCCTGCCGGAGTGCATGAAACTGCTATGGCATGTTGAAAATGAGCTAGGGTGAAAGAAAAGCCCTGCTGAGGTACTTGCTCTAGGATAACCCTTCAGGCCTGTCTCTGGAGAGGTTAATCTCATGTGGTTCCCCATCAGGGTCAGACTCGGAGTATGTAACTCTACCCTGGGTTGTCCCTCCTGGTCGATAGCATTGTGGTTTGTCATCCCTTGCCTGAAATCCAGCCATTAGACAAGCACCAGACAGCATGAATTGTTAGCAGAAGGTTGCAAATGGCTTTTCCCCAATTGACCAAATACGCCATTTATTGATCACATGATCAAATGCGCTGTGAGCAGGGTGTGGGGAAGTGTGTGTTAATGATCCTTGGTAGTCTTCTAAGTTTCCTGGAATGGGGGTTCTTTGATATTCATGTTTAAGTAGGCTGGGAAATTTGGTGTAGACATCTATACTCAGAGGCAGTGGGATATAAGTAAGAGTCTCTCTCTCTCAAACATTTCTATAATGTGAACTCCCTACTCTTCACATCCCCTTACATTCATGTTCTGCTAACTGTTGTGCAGATCAATAACAAAAAGGGCTAAAAAGAATCAACAATCAAGAGAACACAAGAGGATAGTTATGCAAGACAGGGCAGGCTTACAGCTAGACACTGGTGCGAAATAGAGAAGAACAAATTAAATAAAGGGCATCTAACGTAGAAAGTATACACATCCAAACACAGGAGGAGGAAAACATTTTTTATGAGAGCAGAGTTTTAAAAACATTCACTGATGGTAAGATTGTTTGAAAAAAAAGTGAAATTGAGAAAATCAAAAGTATCCATAATAATAGTTATAATTAGCCAAAAATGTTTGCGTAATTAATATGCAAGGTACCGTCTAAGCACTTTACAGATATCACACACTCTTCATAGGAACCATAAGAGAGTAAGAACAATGGTTATTCCCATTGAATGGATAATTAGATGGAGGCCTGACAGATAAAGCAATGTTTTCAACGTCCACTGAGGAAGAGATGAGATTCCAGCCCAGGAAGTCTGACTCCAAAGCCCACACTCAAAATTTTCATGGGTGATGTCTGCAGAAAGGCCTTCTTACAGGTGCATACACTCAGGATGCGTATCACTTGGGCACCCTAATTGAAAATTTGCATGATGGTATCTTCAGTTAAATGAGAAGTGAATAAAACTAAAGACATCAAGAATTGGTACACTCTAGAAAAGAGATGAGTATTGAAACCAGTGAAATACAGAATGAAGCCTAAGGAAGTGTTTTAAATGTGATAATAAAATAGAATGAATGACAAAAAGTAATTCTTGACTAAGAAGATAATGTAATGTAAAAAAAAAAATTACGGTAGTAATCTGGGTCCAAAATCTCATACTTGAGTTATAGAAAAAATGGTATGGGCATTCAGTTGGCATTAATTTTGCTGAGTTTCTTATTTCACCTGTGGGAGTGTCCAAAGATGCTCTTTTATTTTTTACCTTAACAATTAGAGAAATACAGCCTTAATTATACTGTTAGAAAATTAGCAGTGAGTGTTAATTAAATTCAGAATAAAATCTGCAACTTCCAAATTGCTTTAAAAACAAAAAACCTAGTGAGAGAGTGCATTGGGGCCTTTTCTCACTACCTCCTGCTATGGCTAAGTTTTTTCCTTCCTGAGGCTTTCTCTATGTAATTAAAAGCTGGCCATTAATTGACTATTGAGCTCCTCTAAAGCATAACTTTTAAACTCTTTTGTGCAGTGGGCCTCCTGGCAGTCTGGTGAGGCCTATGGACCCCTTTTCAGGATCATAAGTTATGAATTACTAAATTAATAAAATACTAGGATTATGAAGGAAACAAAATTATATTGAAATACAGTTATCCAAATATTTTTAAGATGATTAATTCATTAAATAATAATATCTAGCTGCAGAGTCTTCTCATGAATGCAATTATTCATTATATAATTATGAATTAAATGCTTCCCATATGATAAATATAAATGATATTTCAGTTATCTTCAGAAACTGTAATAAGATATGAAATTTGACTCATTACTATTCACGACAAAGTCAGAAGTAATGCAAATCTACTGTAGTTTGGTGCATTCATTCATAATTGAAGAAAATCCTAAAGTATGTTTCAAAGTTAACAGAAAAGTAAAGATATAATTTTTCTTCTCTTCAAATTCAGAGATTCTTTGAATTTAACGCCCTGGACAGTCTGTGGACACAGATCAAATATCCATGATCTAAAAAGCTTCGTTTCTTTTCAGCAAAATTTCTCCCC
Source organism: Cheirogaleus medius (assembly GCA_008086735.1). Classification (NCBI taxonomy): domain Eukaryota; kingdom Metazoa; phylum Chordata; class Mammalia; order Primates; family Cheirogaleidae; genus Cheirogaleus; species Cheirogaleus medius. The sequence goes on from VBSM01003156.1 coordinate 3,072,567, forward strand.
ATCAAAACATGATTTCTAGCACTGCCTCCCCCAGAGGTTGCATAATATACATGTACACTCCTGACAGTAACCTAGAGAAGCGCCCACTTCTCCATGCCCGTCTCAACAGCAGACACTGTGAAACATGTTTATGCTTTCCCAATCTAAAAAAAAGAGGAAGGGAAAAGACAATTCCACTATCATTTTATTTTGCTTTTCCATAATTTTCATTCTGATTCTTTTGTTTGTAAAGAAACAAAATCACAGGAAATATGTATTGCAGTCTGCATGTTTATATAAAGTTTCCACATTCCACAGGAAACTTATTAAATGTAATGTGTGCAAAATATATAATTTCATACAAAAAAGTATAAAAAGAAGCTAAAAACATCCTATGTTTACCTTATTTTGACTCATTCATTTCTTAACTTAACAAATACTTATCTTTATTGAGTTCTTACTATGTACCAGAAACCTTGGTAGGCACTAGAGAGGGATGGTGACCCCAAAGTATAATTTCAGGTATTTCCAGTTAATTTTTTTGCATTGCTATAACTTTCCATTCCCCAACCAAGTCATTCGTATCAAAAACCTCCTTATTATCCCCCATGTGTTTGCAGTCCTTGGTTAGAGATGCCTGAGGCACAAGGAAGTGACCTTTAAGGAATGACATTTTTATTTGTTTCAAGTGCCGACTTTGAGACCTCTTCCTTGGACGTGTAGGACCTTTCACTTTCTCATTTGCAAATGTTCTGGCCATAATATCCTGAGGCCGCGGTTTCCCAGTAGTTGAGTTGTAATCAAAGATAGGCAACATCTTTTAGATACCTTGCAGGAGGCTAAAGTCACCTGAAATCTCAACGACTTAAACTGAGAGGCATCCACTATGTTCATCTTCAACATTGCGAGCTGAGGGAGCCTATTCTACAGGCCTGGCTACCTCTGCTGCCCTCTGCTGGCTGCGTGGACTGGAGAGCAAGGGACTGCCTTGGTTATCTGCAGACACACTTGACCAGAATGCTGTAAAGGGCTTTTTCCAAAGCCTTCTAGGTAACAGAGCCTCAAATTATGTAGCATACCCAGGACGAGGAGCTAGATGGGGTTCTGGGGGTGTCATTCACACGTGCATACATTCAGGAAATGGCATCTCTGTTATTCAAGTTCCCCAGACCAAAGACCTTGTTATTGTTCTTGAACTACTTTCCCTCACTTAGCCCGGATCCTCTGAGACTCCTGGACTGTATTAGATGTGCAAGAGATTTATTAGGAGAATGACTGTGAGACAAAAAGGGAGGGAGCTGTGGAAGGCTGGGAAAGCTGTCAGTCTGCAATCCAAGTCTGACTGAGAGAGAGAGAGAGAGAGAGAGGCCCATGGGTCTCAGGCCCACAGAGGTTCTTGGGTAAATATTGCCCCATAACTGTCCCATGTCTCCCTGATGTGCTACAGGCAGGAGCATCCCTTGGGAGCATGGAATGAGAGCAAAGGATGGGTGGATTTTTACACTACCTGCAGTGGGAGCTCTGAGAGGTACATTTCATGGCCCCCACACCCCACATTCAATCAGTGTCCTACTGCTTCTCAACATCTCCAGCTTTCCCACCCCCATCCAACCCTCCATTGCCTCCCTACTCCCACCCTTACCTTCCTACATTCTCATCTCATTAGTCATGGATGTCCACCTAGTACTACCAAGACAGTAGTACTAGTACTACTGCTACTACCAAGACAGCATCTTGTCTGGAACCTTAGTCTAGAGAGAACACAACATCAAGGAAATGAGAAGAGCTGGGAGAGGGGAGATTCAAAACCATGAAAATGTGTAATGGTCCAGGCCTCCAGCAACATCACTGAATTCACAGGACCATGAAGCAAGTCTCCAATCCCCTAAAGGGGATTCCACTGGCCAGCAACAGTGTTTTCCTCCTGAAGCTTTCCACTCCTGTGGGTGAACCCACTGCCCTTATTTCCATGAATTATACATGCATTTGGAAGGATGCAAGTTGCTCTCTGACTTTCCAGATAAGCTTGTCTAAGGAAATGTGGGTTTTCTGGGGAGGAACTTGTAGCTTTGCACACACTCAGCAGCTTGGGCAGGAATTGGTAGCACAAGCATTCTGGGATCACTGGGAGAGAGGCATAAATGGAGAGGAGGAGAGAGACATTGCTTGAAGAAGGAGAGGGCTGAGTATATATTTTGCACTTTTCTAAATTATATTTGCGGTTGCAAATGAGTCTAGCCTATGCCAGGATTCATGGCATCATAGCCTAGATAGGGATCCTGTCCCCACCTCCCCCCGTAAACTTTGTTGAAAATCTCAGGTTACCGCACGTGAAATTCCCTTCATTTTGGCCAAGTATGGTTTGGGTAAACCATCTTTGTAAAGTGATTTTCTCAAGTAAGAGACATTTTGTTGGTGAACATTTACTCTGCAGAGTCTGGTAAGCTGGCCTTGTCTGACATTGATTCAGAATAAATAAACAAACCTTTACCGTAAGACCTGATTTTGGTAACTTTCTTTCTTGGAAATGTGCATTGAGCCTTCAACCACAAACATAATCAGCCTGTCCGAACTCAGCAGGTCTGGGTTGGGCTGATTGCTCTGGGTGGGGAATGCGGTCACTCACTACACTGTCAACCGGAGTTGACCTGGCATGTCATTGGTAAAAAGAGCAGCAACTCAAAAGGGTGAATCGACCTTGCCTAGTGAGCAACAGTAAAGCAGCAAAGCATAATGTATTGCAAAAATGTCATGACCAGGAGAAAACCCGACGGGGCAGAAAAAAAAAGGCAGGTACATGCAGAAGGCTGCGACTGGACTCACGTGAGCTTTTCCTCTACAGCAGTCATGGAAAACTCACATTCCTACTGGTAGCAAGCAGCTGGCGTAAATAGGTAAGGTCGGTATGGTAGGTTTGCTTCCACTCCGAGGCACAGGGAAGGGTGCGTGACCCACCCCAGGAGGCAGCAACTACTCAGTTCTGGCTGGTTGTTGCTTCGTGGACATACAAGGTCTTGTTTGACCAGATCTGAGTTTTCAAAGAACTCTGAATGCAATTATGTATTGAAATAACCTAATTTTTTTTTTAATATTGGCATCTAAACCAATTATCTTTACAACCCCATATGTACCTCTTTTGGCAGACATGTCTGAGAGCTTTGGAGGATGAGCTTTGGAGGGGAACACTTCCTCGCCACTGCCCCCTCTACTGTTCATTCACTGAACATGGAGCACCTTCCCATTTCACGTTCCTGCTAGTCTGCTAAACTGCTTATGGGATGGGCTGCAGGAAAGGAAGGAAGATCGACTCAAATAAGATGGCTTGCTGCCTCAGGGAGCTCCTGATGCTGTAGTAAAACAAGATATGGACAGAAATTTTAGTAAAAGTGTCTATTATAATTAACTACCACCAAGAGGTAATCAACAGTTTTCTCTATATGAAGAGCAAGGACCCCGTGCTGCTAATATATTTTTAAACTTCTCACGTTGGGTGACTGATGATTTTGTGGAAAGAAGAATTATGGTTGTGGTAGGGCGAAGCTTTTGTGAAAGAGCAGTTCTTTTGAAGAGAAGAGAATTTATGCGCCTTCATAGAAAAGTGCATTTAACTGCCATGTCTCTTTAGTCTTTTTAAATCTAAAATAGTTCTTTAGATTTTCTTTTTCTTTTTCATTCTTTTTCTTTAGATTTTCTTTTTCATTCATGACATTGACATTTTTTGAAAAGTACAGGCCAGTGTGTTTTAGACTATCCCCAATTGGGGTTTGAGTGATTATTTCCTCATTAATCGATGAAAGTTATGCGAGACGTGCTATATGAATGAGACTGTTTTTGTCTAAGTGCTTCAGTCACTAAGGCACATGATGTTGGTAGTAATTTTAATGGCTTGGTTGGAAGTGTCCACCTTATTAGATGTTTTCTAACTCAAGGATGATAGTAGAATGACACCGAAGGGCAGTGCTTCAGGTTGATAAAGTCATGTGAAATACCTAACATTCTGTCAGATTTCCTTTTAAATATTTTTAGTGGTTGTATGATCCTAAGAATACAAAAGAATGAAAAGATTTCATTAACTACAAAGTTCTTTTATATTTACACTTCTTAGGGACCCTTCAAGTTCAAGGAGCTCTACATTTATACTGAGAAATATATTTGTATTGAGAAATATATTTATATGTCAGAACAATCTAAAACCCAATCAGTTGAGCAGCCTAGATGGAGGTGAAGAATTGTATGAATAAAAGAACAGGATAATGTCTGTACTCTAATCCTGGGATGTGGGTTTGGTGACTACTTCCCTTTTGAAGTTGTGAAACTGCTGATGTAACCTATATATATCAGGTTCATTGTATCCTATCATGGTGACAGACAGATCTTGTCAGTCTCTTGGCTATCTGGTAGTCAATAGCTTCAATATTCCAAGGTGATAAGACCTTCTTTAGTGAGCATGCATCTTTCTACTCCTGTAAAAATTAGAATTAAATATACAAATATTCAGGAGAATCAGATGCGTAGTACTAATATTTTAGCTCAAAAAGGAAGTTCAGCATATTTGCTATTGTACATACTTGTAAGCTTGTGATAGAATTTGACCTGTTAGAGTGAGAGTCTTTTAAGTGTAAGGTGATTGATTTAGAGTTATAATTTTAAGTTAGATTATTACTGAATTTATTTAAAAGTTTAGATTTATAACTTTAGACCACTGAATTTATTGTATTGATAAGTTTTCATTATTAGATTTATAAGAATTGTTTGCTATTTAGGATCATTCTATTTGTTGCCAGAGAATTGAAGTCTTTAAAATGAAAATAAAATCTATAAATATAGTTTGGAACATTTTAAACTATTTAATAAGCTAAGTTTATGAATGGATGTATACACAATTTATAAGGTCCTTAAAAGGAATTGGTAAAAATTGCAGACTTATCACATACTTGGAAATAGAATAAGAAAATTTTATCAAAGTGACATTTTAAAAGTGGATTTAAAAGAATAGAGGGGAATCCCTGTGTTTTTGTCATCTTTAGCCTAGAAGGGGAAGTAAATATTCTGTCATTCAAAGCAGACTGAGTAAAGATCTGAAGGAATCCTTAACTGCTTGGAGCCACAGGGAAAAAACCTCAGAGTTGGTAGTTTGGACTGGAAGAACTGATAGGTTAATCTCTATCACAGGAGCCTTTAAATGCTTATTGTCAACACTGCTTATGGGTAACTTTATTTGAAGTCAGCTAACTGATAAATGCAAAATCAACATTCCTCTTCCCTGCTGCATATGAAAAAGCAATCTCTCTTAACCTGATGATCATGAGACCTAGTCTCTCCTCTCTCTCTCTCTTTCCTCTCTCCTCTCTCCTCTCTCCTCTCTCCTCTCTCTCGTCCTGCTATCATGTGGTATCATGAGGTCTTTTTCCCTTTGAGCATCATGAGGTTTCTTCTCTTCACTTCAGTGTTGAGTGTCACAAAGCCCTTGTTGACCTCCCTTGTTGACTTCTGGGCAGTTCTGGGGGTGGTGTTTTAGCTGGGTATTCAGTAGTCGTATAAAAAATACAGCTATTATTTTGATGTGTTAAGGAATTGATCTGTGATGGTCCCAAGCCTCAACCTGGTAACATTCTCTTTCTTTCTTTCTTTCCTCGGAGTAGGCGTTATTCCTCCAGCACTGCTGGGACAGTCTTCCTGGGGACCCTCAGAGTTGACTTTCCTGGGGGCCCATCCATCAACCAGATCCCCACATGACCTTCTCTTGCACTGCAGAGGGTTCAGGTATCCCAAAGCAGCATGCTGCTGCCAGGTGGGGCCTCAGTCACTACCTTGTAAAAAGCCTCCCCTGCCCTAATAATAAAAACCCACCTCCCTAGGTTTGGGTCCTCTCACTTTCTCCTCTCCCTATACTCACCTCCCTTCATGGGCCATGTAGAATAAGCTTTCACAACCAAACAATCTCTTTATTATAAGGGGACTTGGGGAGGGGGATTAAGAAAGCTCAGCCTTTAGAATCAATGCTGCTATCTCTTTCATGGGGTATGAGCTACAAAATAAGATATTAATACCAGTTAGTCTTTTTCTTAATAATTCTCCCTGTTGTATCACATATATATATATGTATATATGTGTGTGTATATATATTTATATATATAGTGTGTGTGTACACGTGTGTATGTGTAATATATTTAATGGGATTATAACACGAGGCTTAGGAAATGACCTAGGAAAGGATGATTTTGCAAAGGCCTATTTAGAACACTGGCCACACTCTAGCCAATAAAAGAAAAGCCATAGAAAGCCAGAGGGAAAGCTCATAGAGCCCACCTCCTGGTGAATGGGCAAGGGCCAATGAGCTAGGAGTTCCAGGAAGAGCAACATAGAAAAGCATGCAACTGATTAGAAAGCATCACAAGGATCCTTGAAATGTGGGATCTGGAGTGCCTGGCCTGCTTCATACTGAGGAGACTGAGGGAAGTCCAGGAGCTGTTTGAGGACAGGCACCAAGGCAGTCCTGTTCACCTGTTGTCACTGCTTCACAGAGCTCAGAGTCCATTCCATTATACTTTATTCTTTCTGTCTATCCACCATCCACCATCCACCACCCACTCCTCCAGCCACCTGCACAACCCACCCAACACAGTCTTATTTTCTGGGCCAGCTTTACAGAGGCACATAGTTCCACTGATTCCAATGACCGGGCACGAGGATACTGAGATTTCTGTTAGCTCTTTGCATGAAGTGGTTGGTCTTATCCACATGGGCATACAAGGGGAAGCCAAGTTTTTCCAGAGCATGCACCTGGGTATAGAGGACATGGGCGACGAGACCCTGGTTTCGGTACTCCGGCACGGTGGCTGCCATCCGCATCTCTCCGGTCTGGTCCATCAGAGACCAGCACACAGGGGTCCCCTCAGCCCCCAGAAGACAGAAACTGGGGAAGGCCTGGAGACAGCGCTCGATGAATCTATGGCTTTTCTCATTGCCACCAAAAAGCCAGAATTTATTCACCAAGGCAGCATGGGTAACATCCAGGGATGAGTATTTAAATATCTCTTGGTTGCTGTTGGAAACAAGGGAAAAGAACAATCCTTAATAACACACATTCCGGGAAGGATTATATTTGTTTTCCCCCAACTTGTCCTAAGAGGCGAATAGGAGCTTATCTAATGGAGAGTAACTCTGTATCCAGACCACCTGGGCTCATGGCAGCACCACTGTGTGACCCTTGGCTGGTTATTTAACCTCTCACTTCCTCCCTTTTCTCATCTAATGATGACATGATGATCGCACCTCCCTTACAGAATCATTGTGAGGCTCCGATGAGGCAATGGATGTAGGCACTCAGCACCAGTAACTGGCAGACAGTAAGCAACTCCATAAAAGTTAGCTACAATTGTTTCATTTAGCTTTGGCCATCATACTCCAAATTCGACAGCTCAGGTGTTCTCTTCATTTTATGTAGAAAGATAAAGTCTCAGAGAAAATAAACGAGTGCCCCAACGCCCATGCTGGCAGGCAGTAAAACCAGAGCTGAAAATCATGGAATCTTAGAATGCTGGTGTCAGAGGGGTCCTTGGCCACCACAGTGAACACACAGGAAAGCTGTAGTCCAGGGAGGGGCAGCAATGTGGAGCGCAGATGACCACCATTACGGAGGACTGAGGTCTGAAGGCTCCTGGAGTGGTGTAAAGGGGTTTCGGGAGGGATTCTGGAAAGATCCCAGGAACTAGAAGACCTAGGCTCACCGCCCCCCCCAGTTATGCCCTTAACCAAGCTCATGGTGGTGAAGCCCCTTCATCATCAGAGCCTGCTTTCTGTCCGGAAATGGGGAGAATGTCTCCTGGCTTGTCTATTGTATAGGGTGGACAAGAGGATCCAATGAGATTCTAGACGTGGAGGCGCTTTTTAGGTTGAATGCTTTACAGTGTGAGTAAAGCTCTTCCAGGCTTATCAACACACAGAGAATCCAATCCCTGCCATCAGCTTTCACTTCTATTCAATATTAGACTAAACATCATTGGGGGGAAATAAAAATTCGTTTAAATTCTCTTTCTTGGAAACCTCTTGTTTTGTGAAGTGGATACATTAGATGCATTTGCTCAGCACCCACCATGTGCCAGGCATTGTTCTAGCTGTTGATGATCTGTCAGTGAATAACATAGAGAAGGTCCCTGCTCTTGTGAGGTGTATGCCATCGTTGGGGAGGATTCAAACATCAAATAAGTAAGGCAAATAAATGAGCTTTATTTTCAAATAATCATAAGTGCTATGAAGAAAATAAAACTGGTCATGCGTGAGACTAACTGGGAAGTGACTTCAGATGGGGAGATTTAGCCAAGACTCTCTGGCAAGGTAACCTTTGGGCAGTCCTGAGTAACAAAAGAAGTCATGTGTGTAAAAATTGGATGGGGCTTTGGGGAAGATGTTATAGTCAGGGGAAAGAGCAAATTCAAAGGGCCTGAGCTTGTGATGATTGAGCAGCCAGAGGCCAGGGTTGTTGGAAGGGGAAAGCAAGAGATGATGTGAGTCCTAAAAAGGTAGATGGATTCTGGCTATTATAGACTGTGAAGGAGTTCAGAATTATTTCAAGGTGAGAGGGGCAGCACTGGAATCTTTTAAGTAGAAGAGGGGCATGGTTCAAATTAAATTTTAAAAGGATTACTGTGGCTACTTGGCAGAAAATAGATTGTAGGGAGGCCAGAGCAAAAACAGGAAGAAAAGTTGGGAGGTATAGTGGGTTAACTGGTGGCCCTCCAAGATATATCCAGTAGGAACCTGTGTATGTGACCTTATTTAGAAAAAGGGTCTTGTAGATGTAAAGATCTCAACATGAAATCATTCTGGATTATCTGGTGGGTCTTCAATCCAATGGAAAGACCAAATCCAATTAAATCCAATTAGATGAAAGAGGAGCAGAAACAGAGGAGAAGACCATGTGAAGGTGGGGTTAGAGACAGGGGTAATGCAGCCACAAGGCAAGGGATGCCTGGAGACATAAAGCTGGAAGAGGCAAAGAAGAATTATCCCCTACAGGTTTCAGACGGACAAGGGCCCTGTGCACACCTTGATTTTGGACTTCTAGACTCCAAAACTGTCGTCGGCTACCTAGTTTGTGGGCTTTGTTTTGTTTTGTTTGTTTGTTTGTTTGTTTGTTTTTGTGGCAGCCCTTGAAAACTAGTACAGAAGGCTACTTCCGTAGCAAGAGGTGTGAATGGTGCAGAGTGGCTTCTATCAAACTTACATGGACTTCATTTTGTCAGCCTTGGGTAAGTTCTTTGCATCCACTATTGAAGGGATCAATTCCTTTGCTGTCTTGACTGTCACATAGAGAATATTTTGTGTTTGCTTGACCTTGCCAGAATTAATGGCTCCAAGATTTTCTATCACCATATGCAGACTGGGCTGTGAACCTAGGTGCAGAAAATGAGGAATCATAGGAGATAGGATTCTTCATTTTAAAGTTCTGGAAGAGCTTTGTGGGGTTGGAAGGTTTGTGGGTTTAGAGTCATCAAACCTTATGCTCAGTCATCATCTAGGCTTTATATGATAAAAGCTACCTCACTCTCATGGTTTTTCTAAATTTAAAATTGGGATAATACCACGAGTCCTGAGTACATCACAGTACAATTATGACTGTCAAAGTAGATGAGATATAAACATAATAACTAAAATGTACCAAACACATTCTATGTACCCAGTTCAGTAGATTGTTGCCATAATGGTCCCAGTTCTACTTAACTTTCCTGATTTTCTCTCCTGAACTGACTGTGGCTTTAGCCTTGTAACTTGCTTTGGCCAATGGAACAATAGCAAATGCAATTCAATAAGAAGTTTGAATGGTGTGCCCCGGGGCTGGCCTTTTCTTTCTGCTCCTGAGAACCCTGTGACTTCTACATGTTGCACAATCTACTTCCATCACTGCAGTCAATAGCTAGCACAAAGCCGGCATCAACGGCCAGACTTGGGGTCATGACTAACCCAGTCCTACCAGCTCACAGACAACCCTCCAGCTGACTGTGGCCACATGGGTGGATCCAGGTGAGATTAGCAGAATTACTGCCTAACTGACCCTAGTCCAAATTGCTGACCCACACAATTGTGAGCTAATAAATGATTGTTGTTTTTGAGTTGCAACTTTGGGATAGTTTGAAAATGTAACTGATGAAACCAGGTAAGATCTCATTTAATCGTCAAAGGCTCTATGTTTTGTGTACTGTTATAATCATTTTATACATCAGGAAACTGATCCACAGAGAGGTTGTTACTTGTTACTTGCCCTAGATCACACAGCTAATAACAGGCCCAGTAAGTTCTCAATTTTAGGTAGTCCAGAGAGCATATTCTTAACCACTAAAATACTCCTTCATATATTTGACAATATGATAAAGCAGAAATAAGACAAAGGGAAAGGTCCACTCCTACATCCATGCACTATGATAGATCCTGAGCATATCAGAAAATAAATCATGAGTCCTCAGCTGCTAAAAAAATTTATATTACTCATAATTTCCTATGTAAAACCCCATATACTGCAGTCTTCAAGTAATAATTCACTATGGAGGTGACAGCAGCTGAGACAAGGAATGGGCAGCAGGCTGAGTGCCCAGAGCTTGGAGGAAAGGCATGTGGGATGCAGAGGTACTTGTTCAAAATGAAAAGTGACATTGTGGATGTAGACACAGGAGATCCTAGCAGCTAGCCCACATCCCCGTCCTCTTACTTTGAATCTGCAAATGCTGTTTCCAGTTGATGACTTCTGGTAAGCCAAGGAATTGCTGACATTTCTTGGGGTTCTTAGAATAAACTTGGTAAGTATTGGTGTAATGATCAAGGTCATCTGTCATCTCCTTTTTGGGTTAGGAAAAGAAGAATCACCAAAATGTTTATATTTAGTAATTGCCATTCTGGTTTTCAATATTCTATTATAATATTATATTTTAAAATACTAACATCAGTATTTTCTGTTGATGCATTGTCTTAATATAGAAATTATTTACATTGTGAGGTAAAGTCAAGGATTCTCTTTTTCAATTAATAATGAGAAATTTTCTGAACATAACTATTCCTAACTCCGCTATTGCTTTAAAATTTCAAATCTAACAAAGAAAGATAGTTCACTTAAAATCATTTTTCTATTCCTCCATAAAACTCAAGTAGAAGGGTAAAAATAACAATTGACAATCAAAATCTTTAGCCAAATGCATAAGTATTGCTCTAGTGAAAAGATTTTTAGAACATGTGAGCCATAAACATGTCATTATTAGTATAAAATCAATATAGTTAACAGGATTAGAGATGCTGAAACCAAGGAAAAGGATGATAAACCAGATATGCTTTCTTTTTTTTTTTTTAAAAAAAAGGTTTTACCATTGTTAGACAAACTGCAATTTCATCAAACAAATAAACAAATTCATTAATTCAAACATGCCTAGCAAATTTATCAAACCCAAGATAGGATTATTTGGATACGAAGGAACAGATAAGAGGAAAAATTCCTTCCTCCAGTACAGAATCAGAAAACTTTTTTCCCTCTAATACCTGGAAAATATTAAACAAAAAGACACTTCCTAATCAACAATATTGCTACCTATCAATCTTTATTTTTGAGATCAGATACTAAAAACTAGCTCAAATAATATTATTTCTCATTCAGATTCTATTAATAATTAAAATGTCTTCATTTTAAACTTATTATTTAATTTGGTAATTTTTGAATAACATTTTTACTAATTTAACATCTAAATAAGTTATACAAAAACGATGTGTTTAATATTTCTGTATTTATAAATTTTATTTTATATGCTATTTTAAAATATAATTATATATTTTTTATTTTTGAAATGTGTTCACTATTTAATTTCACTACTTAAAAAAATGATTATACAATATGTAAACAACAATTCCAAATTTTGTTCCTGAATTTTCCCTAATTGGCTTTGCTGTTTCAGACTTTATGTCTTGCAATTGCTATTTTCTGTGCTTAGAAAATAATAATTTTCTTGCTCTACTCTATTAAAAAATCTTATTTATCTTCAACATTCTGTTTTAGTAAAATTTCCACCAGGAAGCAACTCTAATCCTCTCCCTGCAACCTCGAACCTGTTTTATTTGAGTTTATTGATGACAATTGGTTACAATCCAGGGCAGCATCTCAGTGGGAAGACAATATCACAGTGAGAAGTTGCGATCTAGTATGAATTAGTTGGCACGATTTCAAGACTGGTGTATTTTTAGAGATAGGAAATATTTTTTCCCCTAGGCTAACAGGAATAGAAATAAGATCTGATTTATGTGATAACATAGAAGTCTAGAAATGCTCATTTAATGTCTGTAACAAAAGATCAGCCTCTTGATAAAATATGCCACCAACATGATCTTAAATTAGCATGACCTTTCAATGGTTGCCTCCCATTCCCGTGAACTGAATGCGAGAAATAAGAAAGCGTGTTTGGTCTTCAGCATCAGCAGAATGCTGGTTGGGGGAATATCTTGGAAGCAAAATAAAACAATGAATGAGTATGGAAGTGTACCACATATGCTTTCAGTCAGCTTCCTGCCTCTGCTATTCTTGCATCTTTTTTGTACTTCCGCTCCAGCACATTTTGTGCCATGCTGTAATTTATCTGTGGACTTATCCATATTCTCCTTTAGGGTGTGAGCTTCTTGAGGAAAGGGATTTGTTGACCATCACTGCAATTTATTTGTTTATCCCTAGGGTTGGCCATATTGCCAGGCACCAGGTAAGCACACAGCAAATATGAACATAGGGACATATTCAGTCCACCTTACCTGCTCCTGAGGGCGGATAACCACTGTTTCAAAATCAGGCCACTTGTCCACCAGGGCCTTTAGATTGAACGGGTTTCCCTGGTTCATGTGGAAGACAGTTCCATAAACCTACAGCATTTCAACAAAGTGGGAAGACCAGCACATTACAAAGGGATGGTAAAATGCCTTTCATTTGACCAGACAAGGCTTATTTCTATGAAATCATGGAATTTTTATGATTGGAAGATACCTAATAAACATTACTGTCGACCGATTTTTAAGTTCTACTTTTTTTGCCCCACTAAAATTATCTGTTAAAAATATTCTTATAGTAAAATATTCAGACTAATATAATTGATTAAAAATCACGAACTCTCCCATTGTAGGATTTAATGATCTGTTAATAGATTTCCTTCTATTCATGAACAAATTTTACAAAAGTGAAAGATTTCAGATACATATTTTTTCATTCATTGCAGGTGTTTCTGTAATTGCCCATTGTAGTAGCATTTTTATGATGATTGCTTTAAAATCCCTGTCAGATAATTTGAAGATTTATGTTACCTCTCTTTTGATATCTGCTGATTTTGGGTTCTCATTTAAGTTAAGATTTTCTTGGTTCTTAAATGACAAGTTATTTTTTAAATTGAATTCTGGACATACTGGATATTATGTTAGGAGACTTTGGATCTTAGTTAAATTTTGTTTTAGCTGGCTTTTTCTGACACTGCTCCGGCAAGGGAAGAAAGGAGGGATGCTGCCTCAGTGCTGCAAGCTGAGTGTAGAAGTCCAGATTCCCCACTTAGCCACCACCGACACCTCAGGGGGATTGGGACTCTCCAATACGGTGGGACTGGGAGTTCAGCTCCCATTAGGCCTCCAGTGGAACCCTGGCTTGGAGAGGCTGGGTACCTTGTTACTGCTTCCCGCTTAGCCTCCACTGATGTCATCGTGAGAGTGTGTGGCTTCTTTACTGGTGGCTGGTAAGTAATGAAACCCTGAGTCCTCCCCAGGCCTTGGTTGACACTATCTCGGCAGAGAGGGGGAGGGGTGCCTCCTTCCTTCCAGTGGGGGTGCAGATCCAGGTTTTCCACTTGGCCTTTGCTGGCGGGGATAGAGCTGCAGTTTTTCTGTGGTGCTTTTCTTTAGTAGACAGATACTGTTTAAAGTTTTCAGTTTTACTAGGTTTCTCTGTTCCCGGTCCATTGGCTAAAGAGGGTAGATTTTTCTTGGGGGCTCTTTGTCTGTGATGGTTGACATAATTTGGTTTCCTAGCTTTTCTGGCACCTTGTGTGAGATACTTAAAGCAGAAAGAAAACCCAGGGAACTCACTGCAGTGCTGTTCCTTGGATCCAAAGACCCCTTACTGGTTTACCTTCTTTACACACTTCAGTCTTCTTATGTTTTTATAAATACATACATATGTATAAATATCAAGAAATTTTAGCTGTACTTAGCAGGAAGAATGGGTAAAAGTGCCCCATAATTCATTTTTCTATCTTTTCTTAATGGACAGTTGGTGTTTCTAACTTTTCATTGTATAATAAAAAATGACCCTTCAAAGATATCTTTTTATATAAACATATTTTAATAAAATCTTTGCAACGTGTCTATTATTTACTGAGGCATAGTTTTTAGAAGGGAGATTTCTGGGTTAAAAGTCATCTACATGTTTAAGGATTTTTTAGATATATTTTCAAATGATCCTCTGGTAAAGTTATATGATCTTCCACTAACCAGTGGAGACCATGGTACTTAAAAGACAGAGACAGTTGTGTCTTTAAAATGAAAATACAGCCATGTGATCAACATGTAGAAGAAAGCTGAAAGGAAGGTACACCAATGGTTAGGATTGAGGGAAGTGAATGTGTTCAGTTCATCCAAACATTGTGTCAAGTCTTTCAAAGCATCAGTGCCAAATAAGCAGAACAGATGTGTCCAGGATTCACTCCACTACAAATGTGTGGTCTGATCTATAATAATAACAGCTAGCATTCACACGGCTCATCTGTGTACTAAGCACAGCTCTACCTGCTACACCTGCAGTCCCCTAATTCTGACAACCACTGCAAGAGGTAGAAGCTCTCACTACCCCCATGTTATACAAGGAAACTACAGAGCATAGAAATTGGAGGGTTTACAGTTCAGGCTATTGCTGTTCAACTATAGTGAAACATTTTTGAAAGTAAACAATGAAGTGTGTTTGAGTCAGCAGAGAGCAATATTTTGCCATTTTGGATACTGAACAGGTCACATCACTGAGACCTGTTTCCTCTTCTGGGACATGAACATAATATACCTCCTTACAAAGAGGTGATGTGAACTAAATGAGATACAACATGAGTGAGTTCTGCCACAGAGTAGATGCACAATAGAAGCTCATCTCTTTCCAATCCCTGTCACAGGAAGGTGCAGTCCTTTATTTTGCTGACAGCATTTCATTCTCACCTTTAAGGCCTCAGGGAGGCTCTTCCTCAAGGATTTCTCTAGCATATTCAGCATTTGTGGACCCTGCAAATGGATCATCTTGGCAGGTACCTTAGCCTAAAGAGAGAAACAAGAAACAGCCAGGAATGAAAAGATGCTTGTCTTAGTCTGTTTGGATTGCTATAACAAAATACCATAAATTGTGTAGCTTATAAAGAATAGGAATTAATTTATCACAGTTCTGGAGCCTGGGAAGCCCACGATCATGGCACTGGCAGATTCAGTGTCTGGTGAGGGCTTTCTGCTTCATAGACAGTGCCTTCTAGAACCATCAACTATAGTTAAACAGCAATAGCCTAAACTGGAAACCCTCCCTTTAAAAGCTCTGTATTTCTGCTTATAGTTAGGAAAATTGGTACTTTAAGATGGGAGTCTGACATTTTTCTCATTTTTGCTGGCAAATTAATAAACTTCACTTTCCCTTGCCTCAAAAAAGGAGATATTTACATTTTGACTCACTGTATCAAATTCAGTTCATCATCAACACTTCTTGGTCATAGTGTCTTAACTGTATGAAAATGTAAGACCAAAGTTATCACAGACTGTTGCCATCAAGTGTTCTGTTTTTACTCTGTGAGAATCAGAGGAGGGATAATTCACTCCTTAGAAGAGGCACCAAGAAAGGAATCTAGAGGAGACATCACTAGAACGGACCATTGACATGCGGACCATAGTGTCAGGTGCCACTATCCAGCCAGTATTGGGCAACCGTTTGTCTTATCAACCGCAGGAGAGAGATCTTGTTAAATTCAAGTGGCATCAGACTTGAGAGCTGCCAAAGCTGTAGGTGTCAGGAGAAAGTCATTGCAGTATGAGCTTATTACTTCCTTGCCATTGCTTCTTTTCCTAATCATTTGCCTGAAACTCCTCCCTGGTAAAATTTTGGTTTTACGTACTTAGCCCTTTAATGCTGAGATGTTCTTTGCTCTGATGTTCTTTGCTCACTTTGGCTTCCCAGCTCTTTGGCCTGTAAAAAGTACTGTCCACTCTTACATATTGGCCTTATGTGTTGTGAGTTTACTGAATTCATTTATTAGTTCTAGTAGAAGTTGTTTTTCAGATTATTTAAAATTTTCCATGTATGTGATCTCAGTTGTGAAAAATAAAAATGTCTCCAGACTTTTGTACTGTGTCATCGAGAGTCTCAAAATAGTGGAAAACTAACATATCTAGAGGCAAATCTAACCTTTTATCTAGAGGCATCTTTCAAGAATGTCATTTTTTATTCCCCAAGATGGTGGATTGGAGGCTTTGTTAGCATGCCTCACCCACTTGGAGACAGCAAAATAGCATGTAGAAATTCACACTGTGGATGGGGATCCAAGAAGAAACATGGAAACTAAAAAAAAAATAAAATAAAAGTG
>VBSM01003156.1:3089249-3101333 GCA_008086735.1 Cheirogaleus medius
AAAGTGAAAGAAATCACAGATACTTTGAAAGAAGCAGTGAGCAGTAGCCTATGCTGTGGGTCTGGAAGAAAACTGTGAATCTTCAGAGCATGAGATGGGGAGAGGCTGTTTCTGCAATGCACACTCCCACTGGGGAGCCAGACAATCCAGGCCCAAGGGGGGCTGCTTGACCCTACCAAGTGCTGGATCTGACCTGGTGTGGAGTGGGGAATCTGTGAGAAGGAACAGCATCAGGAAGTGCTTTGCATTCACTCTCAGACCCTGATGCTGATAGAAGAGGACATTAATGATCCTAACTCACAGGAGTCCTCATGGAAATCTGTCGGCCAACCTGGGCAGTGGTCACAGATTGGGATAGGCTTTGCCTTGAGATTTGTGATTTAATCTCCAGCAGGGATGAGCCCCCATGGCCAGAATTGAGAAAGGAGTATGTAGTGGACTCCTGCTTTGGGCATAGGAGTTGGGTGCTTCCCCCTTAGACCAAGAGGGATGTGTCCTGGGAGAGGCAGTTTCTGTCCCAAGCAGGGAGTATTATGGCCTGGGGCAATTTCACAATCTGAATACAGACAGCTTGTGACTTAGTTGGCTGTTTTGGCTTCCTGCTGTGTGTGGGAGACCCACTAAGTCAAGGGAGTGGGAGCCAAGTGAGTGCCACCATTGCCCACTAAGCTGTGGTGCCCAGGCTGCCTTTTATCCCCCGTGCAAGGTCAGTGGCACAGCAGAGGTGACTCTGCTCCTCTCTGGAACGTTGCTCCAGCAGCCAGAGAACTGTTCAGAGACTCTGGTCAGGGCTGCCACTTACGTGCCTACCACTGGGGATCCTGAACACAGAAATGTATAAATTCCTGGAAACATACAACCTTCTAAGATTGAACCAGGAAGAAACAGAAATCCTAAACAGACCAATAACAAGTAATGAGATTGAATAAGTAATGAAAAATCTCCAAACAAAAACAAACCCTGAACCAGATGGATTTACTGCGAAATTCTAGTAGACATACAAGGAAGAACTAGTTCTGATCCTACCAAAACTGATCCAAAAATTTGCAGAGGAAAAAATCCTTAGCAACTCATTCTACAAGCCAGTATCACTCTGATACAAAAGTCACCCAAGGGCACAACAGAAAAAGAATACTACAGACCAATATCCCTGATGAACATAGCTGTGAACACCCTCAGCAAAGTATTAATACTAGCAAACCAAATCTAATAGCATATCAAAAAAGTAATACACTACAATCAAGTGGCTTTTATCCCAGGATGTAAGGATATTTCAACATATACAAATCAATAAATATGATCCACTCCATTAACAGAATTAAAAACAAAAACCATATGATCATCTCAATAGATGCAGAAAAAGCATTTGATAAAATTCAGCATTCCTTCATAATAAAAACCCTCAACAAACTAGGCATAGAAAAAGTATGTCTTAGAATAATAATAGCTGTATATGACAAACCCACAGCTAACATCATACTGAATGAGGAAAAATTGAAAGCATTTTCCCTAAGAACTGGAACAAGACAAGCATGCCCACTTTCACCATTTCTACTCAACATAGAACTGTAAACTCTAGCCAGAGAAGTCTGCTAAGAGGAAGAAATAAAAGGCATCCAAATTGGAATAGAAGTATATATATATATATATATATTCATTCCTATTGCTCAAGAGAATGAGCTTGGGGTCCCCTGTCCTCAGTCCAGTCTTGGATCCCCACCCTTGCCATGTTGGACAAGCTATTGAGAGAGAACAGTGAAAGAGAGGGAGAAAGGGTGAGAATGGGTGAGAGCAAACCTATGAACACAGTGACCTTATGGTTCAGGGGTTGGGGAATGAAGTAATGGATGTGAGCATGGACTTCATGACAGTTGTGAACATGAAGCTTCAGCAGATACCAGCATAAAAATATGCCAGTGAACAGAGGTCAAAAAGATTGTGTTCACTTTAATGTTTTCCATCATGAGTAGATTATGACCAAGGACTACACCAGTATCTTTCCCTTCATCCGCCCACCCTGCATGAACTATTGATGTTATACCAGGGAGAAAGGGAAAGAAAATAAAATTTCTCCAAGTTGACTGAGTTTAACTGAATTCATTCTGTTTCAGCCATGAGTGGAGGTTTCATATAGAAATTCAGTACAGTTTGGGCAAAATATAGAGGTTGCCTTTTAACACATTTGTGTCTAGGGCCTGTTAAAGTGTATTTATACTACAATATTAGCCATTGCAAAATCTGAAAATATGTGAAAATGTTATTCTTTCTTATTGCCATGGCCTAATCAATTAAAATTCTTATAATCTGCTGAACTCAGAATATGGTGATCAGAACATAGTGAGGCAGCCACTATCAGTGGAATCAACCAGAACAGACACTTGAGATAAAATGTATTTAATATCTAATACTTAGAAGAATGAATGAACATTTTCTCAACTAGGCCTTCAGTAAGTAAGTAATGGTGAATTCTAGGTTATAGCTCCATTAGAAGCACTTGAGACACACATATCCTAGATTTGATTAGGGGAAAATGTAAACGAATTTAAAATTCATTTAAAGAATAAAGAGAACTTTAAATCACAAAATTCTACATCACTTCTGTAGATTGAAGAAAACCTTTTAGACTGGAGAATTTTTAAAAGTAGTCACTCATCATAAAATCTCAGGCAAATGTCCACAGAGTGTCCCAACTGATGTAATCTCCAAGGAAACTTCACTGTCTTCCTGGGAGGTTGTCTGTACCTTAAGGGTTGTCATGTGAGGGCAGCTAAATATTAAGTAGTATTGATTAATATTAGTAGGTTCTACTGAGATAGGTGACTAGTTTTATATTAGTTGATTAGAAGCCATTTGGTTTTGTTAGTAAAGAACAGGGTCAGTTGTGTCATTAATTTATTTCTAATGATTCTAAATAACCATTTACAGTCATGACTGTAAATAAAATGACTGTAAATAAAACCATTTGAGCTTAAAGAAAAGGGTGTTAATATTTTCTCCTTCATACTGAAGGAAGGAAATAAGAAAATCTGCTAGGGAATGAGGAAGTGGAATGTATTTATCTAAAATATACGCATTTTTAAGGAATGTTTTATAAAAAATTACAAATCTACAAATGATTGTCCTCTAAATAGATATACACCCACCCCCCCCCCCACACACATACACACTAGATTGTACTTATATTCCTCTGGAATGGACCATATCCCTTTGGATGCTAAAGAAAAATGCAAGCAAGGATCTGAACCTATCATTAGACCTGCTTTTTACATAGATTTGAAAGTAGGCATTCAGGCGTGTGTTTCATTTCATTCTGAAATTTCTAATTAATTGTACTATGTTAAGAGAGATATTGGCAGCCAGCCCCCAAATAGCCTGATGTGCACGAAGTTCAGAGCAATTGAGAAATTTTAATCAAAATAGAAATCGAACTGCTACTGACTTCAAAGAAGACTCATGATGGTTAACCTCTCACCTGGCAAACGTTCTTTTAGGGTGAACAAATTAAACATTAATATATAGTCACAGAGAACTTTGGAGGTGAACTCTGGGCAAATGTCAAAAGTTTTTATAGAATGCTTCTTGGAAAGAAGCAAGGAAATAATTTTTGAGTCAGCACAGAGCAAAAGGTGGTATTTGGACTCTGGCATACCCATGGTCACATCATAGCATTGCAGTGCTTTGTGAGACAGTGAGCAAACCACTTAACTGAGTCTCCATTTTCTCATCAATGACATGGACATGACAGCAAATATCTTGTAGTGTGGCAATACAAATTAAATGAGAGAAAATATGAAATAGTGCCTGGCTGAACATAGGCGCTCCATAAATGTTGGTCTCTTTCCCTCCTCTTTCACAGCAAGTTTCTCTTCTTTACTCCCCGTAGAATTTTCCATTGTCACCTTTATGGGTGCAGGGAGCCTCTTCCTCAAGGCTTCCTCCAGTGTCTGCAGCATCTTGGCACTTTGCAGTGGTAAACATTCTGGAGGATACTTTAGCCTAGAGAGCTAACCAAGCAACATCAGGAGTGAGCAGAGCTGGAGGAGATTCAGAAACAAGAGTAGCAAGTTCTGTGTTAATGGCCAGGTTTTTCCTCAGTGTCTCTTCAGTGAAGTTGTCACCAACTCCAAGGAGAAATGAGAGTGGAAAAATACAGAGGTTTTTTGTTTGTTTTTTTGAAATTTTCAGTTCCCTCTCTCAACTTTCTATGAATTCCAGCCACTAGTTCCACTTTAGACTGACAAACACATTTTTAAATATATGTATTATCTCTAGAATTTTAGTTGCTACCAGTGATTCTTCTGACTCCTCTGGTGACAAACTGTGTGACGTTGGGAGAATTACTTATTCTCTTTGGGCCTTGGTTTCCTCAAAGGTAGATGGGATAATAGCAGTATCTAACACCTGGAATTTTTGTGCAGATTGAATGAGTGAATACATGCAATATGCTTGCTAGTGTCAGTCATATAGTAAGCACTGAACATTTCTTATTTATTTTATTACGACTATCACTTCTCTCTTCCTTCTCAGATACCAACTTAAATGAAATGAGTAAAGTGACAGAAGAAGAATTCTGAATATGGATTATAAGAAAACTTAATGGAACTGATGAGAAAATAGAAACCCAACACAAAGAAGTCAAAAGAACAATACAGGAAATGAATTAAAAATTCTCTAAAGAAATTGAAGTATTACAAAATAACCAAACAGGAATGCTGGAAATGAAAGTGGCATTCAAGGAACTATAAAACACAGTGGAAAGCCTTAAGAATAGGATGGATCGTGCACAGGAAAGAATCTCAGAGCTTGAAGATAATGTCTCTGTACTAAACAAATCAGATGAGGAAAAAGAACACAGAAGCAAGAGACATGAACAAAACATACAAGAAATATGGGATTATATAACAGAACCAAATATAATAATTATAGGCATCCAGAGAGACAAGAAGAAAATACACAAGGACTTGAAAATCTATTTTTTGGAGTCATGGAGGGAAACTTACCTGGCCTGGCCATAAATCTAGATATCCAGGTACAAGAAACACACAGAACTTCTGGAAAACTCAATATGAAAAGGCAGTTACCATGTCACATAATTATTATGCTGGCCAAAGTAAACAGAAAGAGGCAACCCTTCGAGCAGTAATATGAAAACAGCAGATAACTTATAAAGGAATACCTATCAGACTATCTGGAGACCTCTCAACTGAAACCTTACAAGCCAGAAGGAACTGGGGACCCATCCTGAATTTTCTAAAAGAGAATAGTGGCCAACCTAGAATTTTTTATCCAGCAAAATTAAGATTCTTATACAAGGGAGAAATAAAGATTTTGCCAGACAAGTCTTGCAAAGACCAGACCTGCCCAATAGGAAGTATTCAGACCTGCATAATACACTGAACAGCACAATAGACACCCACCAATGTAAAATCACTCAAGAGTTAAAGTCCAGAACACTTATTCCCCAATGACTCGAGAGGTAAAACAAAACAATAAGAATTTATCCAACAGTATGAACAGAAATCTACCCCAACTATCAATTCTCTCAATAAATGTGAATGGCTTGAATTATCCACTGAAGAGACATAGACTGGCTGAATAGATAAAACAAACAAACAAAAAACACACAAGCCAAATATCCGTTGTCTCCACAAAATGTGTCTTATTCATAAAGATGCTTTCAGACTCAAGGTGAAGGGTTGGAAGACTAACTTCTAGGAAAATGGAAACCAAAAGAAAGTGGGGGTAGCTATTCTTATATCAGATAACATAAACTTTAAAACAGCAAAAGTAAAGAAAAATATGGTCACTATATAGTGGTGGAGGGAAAAATCCAACAAGAAGACTTAACCTATTCTTAATATTTATGCACCCAACACGGGAGCACCCAGATACCTAAAGCAAACCCTGTTTGATCTAAATAACATGATAAACAATAATGCCATAGTAGCTGGGGATTTCAACACCCCACTGACTAACACCCTACTGACACCCCATCTGTTCTGCTTGGACAGATCCTCCAAGCAGAAAAGAAGCAAAGAAACAATCGACTTAAACAGAGCTCTAGAACAAATGGGTCTAACAGACATATACAGAACATTACACCAAAATAAAACTGAATATACATTCTCTAATCACCTCATGGAACTTTCTCTAAAATCAATCACATCCTAGGCCACAATCAGATTAAAAAAATAGAAATTATACCATGTATCTTCTCAGACCACAGTGGCATAAAAATAGAGATCAATTCCAAGAGGAACACTAACCACTTCACAAAGTCATGGAAATTAAATAATCTAGTGCTGAATGACTACTGGGTCAAGAAGAGATCCAGATGGAAATCAAAAGATTCTTTGAACTAAATGATAATTGGGACATAAGTTATCAAAATCTGTGGGATACAGCAAAAGCATTCCTGAGAGGAAAACAAATAGTATTACGTGCTCACATCCAAAAGACAGAAAGTTGACAGATCATATAGCCAAAGCAATCTTAAGCAAAAAAAACAATTTGGGAAGTATCAGTCTACCAGACTTCAAGCTTTAATGCAAGGCTATAGTAACCAAAACAGCATAGTATTGGAACAAGAACAGAGATATAGACCTTTGGAACAGGACTGAGAACGCAGATATGAAACCATCTGCCTATTGTCATCTAATCTTTGACAAACCAGACAAAAATATATACTGGGGCAAAGAAAATGTTGGGAAGACTCTTTTAGATATCAGCCTAGGCAAAGAATTTATGAAGAAGACCCCTAAAGCAATGACAGCAGCAACAAAAAGAAATAAATGGGACCTGATCAAATTAAAAATCTTCTGCACAGCCAAGGAAACTATCATTAAATCAAGAAGAAAAAAATCAAACAATGCCTTCAGTAAATGGACAAAGGACATGAACAGAAACTTTTCAAAAGAAGACAGAATAATGGCCAGCAAACATATAAAAAAAATGCTCAACATCTCTAATCATTAGGGAAATGCAAATCAAAACCACAATGAGATATCACCTAATTCTAGTGAGAATGGCCTCTATCAAAAAGTACCAAAATAACAAATGCTGGCGTGAATGTGGAGAGATAGGAACACTCTTACACTATTGGTGGAGCTGTAGATTAGAACAACCCCTGTGGAGAAGAATTTGGAGATATCTCAAAGAGCTAAAAATATAAATACCATTTGATCCAGCAAGCCCACTACTAGGCATCTACCCAAAGGAAAAAAAGATATTCTATAATAAAGACATCTGCACTCAAATGTTTATGGCAGCACAATTCACAATTGCAAAGATGTGGAAACAACCCACGTGCCCATCAATACATGAGTGATTAATAAAATGTGGTCTATGTATACCATGGAATACCACTCAACTACAAAAACTGATGGAAACTTAGCACCTCTTATATTATCATGGATAAAGCGGGAACCCATCCTTCAAAGTCAAGTATCACAAGAATGGAAAAACAAGCACCACATGTAATCACCATCAATTTGGTACTAACTGATTAACACTGAGATGCTCACGTGGTAGTAATATTCAACGGGTGCCAGTCAGGTGGGGGGGAATTGTGGGGATGGGTAATCTCACAACCAATGGGTGTGGAGCACACTTTATGGGGGAAGCTCTGGCTTGGGTGAGGCATAGACATTATATGTAACCCAAATGTTTGTACCCACATAGTATTCTGAAATTAAAATAAAAATTAGAAAAAATAAATTATAATTGAGTTACAGTTTTCCAGATCGTGAATTCCTCTGAGGCAGGAAGCTCATTTATTCTCCTATCATTAATGTTTATCGTGGTATTTGGCACATAGTTGGGCCTTAATAAATGGTTCATGAATGATTGAGTTCATGAAATGCTTGTAGTAACTTTTTCTAGTCACTCCTCTTTACAAAAGTACAGAGATATAAATATAGTCATTCAATCAACATATATGTGTTGAGTGCATAATATATACAGGATATAGAATGATTTCCAGCTATTTTGTGTTAAGTTATGTCTTGAAGAAAACTTTAGACCAGGGTAGAGACACTTCTATCCTGTATCTGAGAGTCTTAGGATGGTAAAAATATAACATTCCTGAAGGCTAATCTTATCTTTTACTTAGAGGCAACTCACAGGGTAGTTGCATGAGTGTGAGATGCAATGTAGAGTTTGAAGTCCAATGTATGGGGTATAATATTATTATATTTTCTGAAGGGTACAGTTTGGAACCACTCTCCAAGAATGTATGCACGAAGTAACAACCAAGCATAGCACCCAATAAAGAGAGTGGACTGAAAACTATGAAGACTGAAATTTTCCTGAAAACATGACACAATTGCTGTAGTTAGTGTTACTGGGCACTAGGCAGCATCCTTATGCACAAACTTCAGAATCTTTGGCCCAGTTATTCCAGAAGTGGAAATTAATCTAAAGAAAATGATTCAAAAGAATAAAAATGTCTAAACAGATTTTTTAAAGCCACATAAACATAAGCAAGTACTAAACAAAATCCTAATGTCTAGCAGTAAAAGAAGGTAATGTAACATATGATCTAGCAGGGTAATGCAACTCTAAGGCATTAACATAATACATACAAACATAATATATAACACATGTTGACATGTGGAAGAGTGTTAAAATGAGAAAATATAGGACATAAAACATTTCATATATAGCATGTGCAATATGAATTTAAAAGAAAACAGGCAAATTTAAAAAAACTATGGTAGTGGTATTATAGTAGAGATCTTTATTTTCTTTTTAAAAAGTATGTAATACTTCACAAATTTGTGTGTCATCCTTGTGCAGGGGCTATGCTAATCTTCTCTGTATTGTTCCAATTTTAGTATATGTGCTGTGGAAGTCAGCACTATAGTTGAAATCTTTAAAGTAAAAATTTTTATATGAGTTAAATAAACAATAAATGTGGCCTATATCCTTGTTCTTATTAATCTAATTATTTCCTCTCTGACTTTAGCACAAGTATTCCATTCACCCACTTATTTTCAGAAAGCACCCAAATTTCCCCTCATTCATGTATAATGTTAGTTCAGAGCAGAGACCTCTAAGAATTTCTTATGGTCCTTGACCAACTGCCCTTTATACAGCAAGGGCCAGATATATGTAGTTGAAGTCACTCCTTTTCCTTGAGCACATTTGCCTGCATGTTCTTAGTGTAACACAATGTGTGCATTTTGATTTGACTCATGTAAGTGGAGGGGGTTTATTTTCAAAAAGTAAATTTTTATTGTGTATATTTGAGGTATAAAAATTATGTTATGGGGTGCATATAGATAGGAAAAGGCTACTACAGTGAAGCAAATTAATATCTCCATCATCTTACATAGTTACCCTTTTTTTATGGCAAGAGCAGCTGCAATCTACTGATTTACTATGAATGCCATACAAAATACAGTTTTATCACCCATAGTTCTCATGTTGTGCATTAGATCTCTAGAATTGTTCATCTATATATATGCTACTTTGAGATGTGTTCTCACCTGAAAAATTTTCTTCACACCAATCTCTGTTGATGTCCCTAGGAACAAATGACGGATAGCAGCCTCCAGGAAATGAAATGTCCTCCTGATGCAATCAGTACTGCAGGGTCTTGCAGAGGGAGTTTTGGTGTGTCTCCGCCAGATGTTGCTGAGCTGAGACTTATAATATGGTCCTTGTCCTATGTTGGCAAAAAATTCTGGTTATCAGCTTCAGTGGACTCCAACCCTTCCCATCACAGTCACATGTTGCAGGAGTTGACTTTGCAAAGTTTGGAGGCCAGCAATGTGCACCCTGAACTTTTTTTCTACCCTGCTCCTTCCACATTGCTCTTTGCGCCACATGTCCTGGCAATTATTGTACAAACCAAGGTTGTGTGACTAGATACTGGAAGGATGGTCAGGTTATGAAGGCAATCCCCTCTTCCTGCCCTTCCCATTCTCAAGTACCCTCAAGAGAAGCAAGTTGGAGAGAAAGATTTGGATGAGGCCTGATTTGCAGAATCCAATCTCTTCTGCACAGAAAGAAGATAAAATTACTTGCATGGATGGAAGCTGTTAGGCTTATCCTTTTTAAAAATAAGCTGTGCCTTCTCCCCCTGCTCATTTTGAGGCTTCAGTGAAATAAATAATGATTTATTTATTAAATAAATCTAAATAATGATTCAATGTGGGCACTTCCTAGTCTCCCTTTTATAGAGAAGGAAATTAAGTTCAGCATGGCTGAATTAGCTAGGCATTAAGCCCAGAGCCTTTTCACTCCAAAGTCTCTACCATTCCACATCTACCATCTTCAGAAAAGAAAGGAAGTTTCATTCCAATGATATTTTCAGTCTCAACTCCACTATGCAAAACATCTAAGAAGGGGTGGATCATATTTCTATTATTTGGTGAATAATTTTTGCATCTAGGTTTGTAAGGATTATTGGTCCATTTTTTTCTTTTTTTAATCTGGTTTTGGTGAAATAATTATGATGGTCACAAAATGTAAGTTGGGGAAGTGTTTATTTTCTTAAAAAGTTTGTTCAGAATATTGTTAATTATTAATATTATTTCTTCACAAATATTTGTTGATGTCAAAGTGATGTCATCTGTGATTAGGAAATGTTTATTTTTTCTGTGAAATTCAAATTTATTAATGATAGCTATTAATATACTCTTTTTATGGTATATATTTAAGGTGTACAACCTGATTTTTTTATATACATAGTGAAAAGGTTACTAGAGTCAAGCAAATTAACATTTCTATTGTTACTGAAATTTGGCACTTATCCATGAGGCCGAATCAGAAGAAAGAGGACAAGTGGTTTGGGGAAGAGGAAAGAGAAGTTTTATTACTTTGCTGGCAAAGGAGGAAAAATGATAGACTTTCTTGTCTCAAAATCCAAATTTCTTGAACATAAACAGAAATATAGAACTTTTAAAGCAAGGGCCCCTCAGTTCTAGGCTATTGTGGTTAACTCTTCTAATCATCCCATCTCTGCCAAAGACAAACCCTGTGAACTCAAAGCCTGGCACTGCCTGGGATGGCTGAGTTATCCTTTAACAAAGGACTTTACCTGCCTCAGGGATGCAGGTCAGGCTTCAGTTCCCAAAAAGAGTGGGCGGAGTTTTAAAGAGACAGAAAATATTTTTTTCGTTGGGCCATTTCCTCTGATACACAATCATCTCACTTAATTAACCTTTGTGTGTGTGTGTGTGTGTGTGTGTGTGCATTAAGAGACTAAAAGTTTGTTCTCTTGAAAATTATATGAAATATACAATATTATTAACTATAGTTTTCATGTTGTCCATTAGATTTTTAGACTTATTTATTCTACCTATCTGTAAATTTGTGTCCTTTGACCTACATCTCTCCAGGGGAGTATTTACTTACAATCAAATTTCTTTGTGGAAATTGTTTAAATTAAAAATCCATTTTATTTAGTTAATATCTCCTTTCAGATTTTTTCTGTAACTTCTGATTATTGGGGTCTTTAGAAGGATTTATCCATTTCATCTAAGCTGTCCAATTTATGGACAAAGTTGTTCATGATATATTCTTATTATCCTTTTATTATTGGTGAAATCTATAGTAGTGTCTCCTCTCTCAGTCCTGGTACTAGTAATTTATGTCTGCTTTTTTTCTTTTGTGATCATTTTAGAGCAGTGTTTCTCAAATTTGGCACTATTTGTATTTTGGCCCAGATAATCTTTTGTTGTGGGAGGCTATTCTGAGCCTATAGAACATATAGTAACATCCTTGTCCTCTGTCTAGTAGTAGATGGCAGTAGCTACACCTCTTCTCTCAGTTGTGAAAAATAAAAGTGTCTCCAGACATTTGTCCAATCTCCTTGACAGTCTCAGAATAGTGGAAGGCTAACATTTCTAGAGGCACATCTAACGTTTTATCCAGAGGCATTTTTCAAGATTGTAGTTTTTTATTTCTCAAGATGGTGGGTTAGAGGCTTTGTCAGCATGCCTCACCCACTGGGAAACAGCAAAATAGCATGTAGGAATTCACACTGTGAATGTGTATACAAGAAGAAATATGGGAACTCAATAAAAAAGTGAAAGAAATCACAGATACTTTGAAAGAAGCAGTGAGCAGTAGCCTATG